>DWDT01001241.1:0-16561 GCA_018245595.1 Microceris scylla | reverse complement strand
TTACGGGCATAAACCCCCTTTTGGGGAGGCCTATGTCCAGCAGTGGACTGAGATAGGCTGATGATGATGATGATGACACACACAAATATCACATTTTAAAGGCAGACGATATAACAGTATCGAATCCGATATCCGTTGTAGTTGCTGACGAAACATTGTATTAATAATAATACTGTTCTTTTAGCGACGGAAAAGTACTGGCAATCTTACATTCTTGAGAGCGCGAGCGAAATCGTAGATACCAATTATTCATCTTAAGGATCGTTTTAAATAGACCAGCTCGGAGAGCAGAAGCAATTTTGATCGCATACAAAATAGAACTGAAACACATCTCAAAAAAGTGTATTTTTCAACTTCAAATGTTTCACCATAAGAGGACGCCCGTGCTTCGCAGCGAAACTATTGGAAAATAAAAATAGGCTATTGGAATGTGCTAAAAATGTCTATCTTAAATACGATCAACATGTACTCGGCTTCCCGAGCCGGTCTTTTTAAAAGGACTTGAATACACACTAGCAATAAGACCGAGATACAAAGTATATAAGCGGATTCAAAATAACGACTGCAATTTGGTGATCGAGAAAATCGTATCAACCATCGACATTCGATCGTATCAACCATCGACAGCAGCGCCATCTGCCAATGAGTAAAACACGTAAGAGTAGATGGCGGAGACCTAGCTACTAACCTGAGCTCCTGCTCTGTGACGGCGAGCGTGCGGCCGCACGCCGCCGCGCGCGCTGCGAGCCTTTCGTACTCCGTCCCCCGGGAGCCCAGCTGCGACTTCAGCTCTGCACAACCATTTGCGAACACGTCATACATCGCATTCCAAATTTAGTGACTATTGACATTAAAAGATTTTATACGCTTTGTTTTACTTAGTGACATGTTTGAATTTGAATAACCAATAAATAAACCATATATAATTGCTTAAGTATCTTCTGGAACCCATCTTTAACTTACCTGCAATCTCTTCTAGCAGCTCCTTCTCCCTCTTCACTCTTTCCTCCTCACCCTCCTGTCTGCATTCCGTCTTCATCCTCGCCAGGCAGTTCTCCTTATCCGTCATGAACAGCTCCCATTGCTCATCTGAAAATGCGATATGGCCTAGAACCTTTAGATTTGTTCCAAGCATTTCCTTACATACAAACTTCTTTTGGATAGCTCTTGAGGTTGCTGTTGCTGAAATTCTTTCTATGTTCTATGACGGAGCACGCATGCCCAGATGAAGCCTATGCCGCTTTTTAAGAGTCATATGGAAGATGGTGGTGAATATTGTTGTGTCTGGAAACAACCTTAGACAGGACGTTTCAGTCTAGACTTATAACTGTAGCAAATATTATCAGGAAACCAAAGTTCTTATTTCCAGCAGGTCGCCCATTTTAGGCAGGTAGACCAGATGGAACTAAATAACATTTCCTACGTTATATTCCATATTTACATAAAGAAAATCGTTGAGATAACTAATGATCGTATAGTTTTCAGACCAGGAATTTAACCTGAAACTCTCCTCTCATCATCCACCAAGTTATCGTTCCATTGTTGGATACAGATCTCGTCTCAGAACGAGAATTTTTAAGGTTGTAGTCTGGTTAGTAGTATCCTGGCCCGGTACTGGTTGGGAGACATCGTCATCAAGCAGACATCATCAGATGCTTATGTTTACCATTAAAGTAATCTTACCCATCTCTTGGCGATGTTTGTCCTTGAGTTTGTTGATCTGGTCCATCTTCTCCGCGACAAGCCTATTGCGAGTGGCCTCCAAAAGCTTTTTGGCCTCGTCTGCTGCTGTGGCAGCTTCTTCTTCCACTATTCGGACTTTTTCTGACCATTCATTTGTTAGGCGCTCTGCAATGTTTAAAATGTAGACATTCATTTACGGCCAAGATGTTGTTAAAAGAATTAGATCAAAGAAGTACATAAGTGGAAAGCTGTTGGATACCAAGTGCAGACATTAATGTTAAATTGCTTTTATGGTAAGCAGATCGTATAGTATGTAGACCAAACAAAGTTATCCATCTTCATTAGAAGGGAAAGACCAATGTGACACGTAACATAGGTTTTAAGTTAGAAAATCTTATCTCTTGGCACATCTGCCTTCAACAATATAAAACGAGGATCTCTACTTTAATTTACCCTCAATAGCTTGTTGTTGACCTGACGTCTCTCCAACTGAAACCGCTCATTCATCTGCTCTCTCCACCCGAGAATATGTCTACTCCAGCCTACCCTCAGTAGTCCAACGTTGCTGTCGTCATCTCTTTCCAGCTCGAACCGGTCATTCAGATGAATGAGCGGTTCGAGTAGAGTAGAGAGGGCAGGTGCCTTCTCCACTCCAGAACATGTTTATTTCAACATATCCTTCGTACCCCAACACTGTTGTGCTCACCTCTCTCCAGCTCGAAGCGCTCGTTCATTTGCTCGACGTTGTTCGCGTAAGTGATGTCGGCCTTGTCCAGCAAGTGGCGCAGCTGCATCACGTCCCAGTCCGCCTTGCTGTGGGCCTCGCACAGCGCGTGCTCAAACTGGGCCTCCTTGCTCGCCAGCACCTCTTTGAGGTTCTCGAACTGTAATAGGTATATTATTAACGTAACCTTATGGCTGTAGTTGCTTGAAGAGGGAGGCGCGGATGTAGTAAGTTTTATTAGTTCTAGCCTGTGCCATTGAATAGGGGATGAGCGTATTGCCATACACCGGGAACAAATCAATAATTAAAAATAATACACTGCTTTATAACTCTCATAATATTGAGGTAATGATTTTCTCAAATTAAAAAGTAATTTCTATATAATAATCTTCAAAAATATGCTGGTTCTTATGTCATACATCAGGCCTTTAGTCTTTTTCCGTAATCGGTAGTCTCGGAGTATATTCCACTAATCATGAATGTGCTTAAAACGAATTTCGGTTATACTTAAAAGCTAGTCCATGTCGCCAAGTCTTTAATCACTTTGAGCGCGGTTTGAGACGCAGCCTTGAACTTTGTATAGATGGTCAGTGCGCCCTACCCTGCATTATACCAAATTGCCCATAAACTTTGAATAAGTGGTCAATGTGCACTACTTTGCAATATGCCAAATCGCTCACAAATTTTAAGCCGTTACTCAAGACACGCTGACATGCCTGCTGACTTCAACAAGCACTCACCCGCGTAGTGACTTCCCGCAGTTTCCGCTCGGCGTTTTTAGCGTCGCGCTCGGCGTCGGCGCGCAGGTGCGCGAGCGCGGCGCGCGTGCGCTCGGCGTGTGCGCGCTCCGCCGCGGCGCGCGCGCTCGCCGCGCTGCTGGTGGCTTCCGCGTGCTCTGCCTTTAGTGCTGTTATGTTCTCCGCGTGCTGCTGCTCCAGCCGCTGGAGATCCTGGGAGGGATGGAACAGGTAGTATCCGCCTTGTTTTATTTATTTTTCTTTTATTTCATTTCAATAAATTCTCGTTTATTTCTTTTCTTTTTTTATTTTATTTTTGTTTCTTTCTCCCAACCTTAATATATACAATACGCATTAAAAGTACATAGATGCCCAAAGAAGATAGTGTATCTTACTTATTCTGACCTAACTTGGCGTGGCCTAAAAGAGATTTCAAAATTTTTTTTGACTTGAACTAATCTATCCCATCCCTATCTCATGATTTTGCTTACATTTTAAATTAGGAGACGCAAAATCTTTAAATCAGAATGTCTTAAATATTTTTAAGCTATTGTATAAACTGTTCGGTACGATACCAGTGGAAGAAATAATATTGGGCTTGCCCTTACAGTATTAACTTTCCACTGAGATTTTAGTTCCATTGAGAGATGTAGAGAGATGTACGAGTAAATACATAGCAAAAACTAATTTTTCTGCATGATGTGTTCTAGGTATAGCTCATTATTTGTAATCCATCATTTTAACACCAGTTGCTCACTTGCAAATGCTTCTCCTCCTTATCCTTAAGGATCTGGGCGTCTTTTTCCAAGAGGTCTTTGAGCCTGTGAACCTCTAGCTTGAGCGCCTCTTCTCTGGTCTCCACCCGCTGCAGCTGCAGTGTCAGCGACTGCACGGAACGTTGCTGTTCGGAAACCAGCCCCCGAAGCTGCTGCAGCTCTGCCACATGCGTTGGTGTGGGTGGCGCCGCTTTTAACTTTTCTACTGTTGTAGTTAGCTATGAAAAAGAATTATGAAATAAGCAGCCAAATAAGCCATTTTCAAAAAATTGAAGGTAAAAAATTGTGCTAGTTACACGTGACCTTTTGGAAGAAAATTAAAAGGCAAAAATAGGTACAGACCATTGCCGGACCTGGCTAAAGTATGAAATAGCGAACTGAAGTGATTTAAAATTAAGAAGGCATACGTAGCAGAGGATTTTAATCTGACAGCGCTCTTTTTGATTTCAACATTTTAGTATGAAAGTGAACTCTTGGAAAGCTAATGCGCTTACTTCAACTATTGTTGTTCACAGTACACTTTTCGCTTCCATGCCACATTTCTCCAGATTACAATTTTTATGTAAGGTTCTTCGGTTATGGCGATGGCGGTTATTGGGGGAGGCTTATGTCCAACAGTGGACTGAAATAGGCCAATGATGATTCTTCGGTTGCTTCTTTGTCGAAGAAGATGCTTTTTCAAAATCTCAAAGAAATTCCCTTTTCGAAACGTATAGCCTACCTCTTTATTGTCTCTCTCTGCGTCTCTGGCACGTTTCTCCAGCTCTCTCATTTTCCACTCGCAGTCGGCCAGGATACGCTCGGCGCGCGCCGCGGCCTGCGAGCGCGCCGCCTCGTGCGCCGCTCGCCACTTCGCCGTGTTGGCCTCTGCCGCTGTCAATGCCTGAGGAGTGAAAAGAGCATTAGGAAGATGGACAGAAGATCTAACACGGTCAGAAGAGTAATAATGGCTTATTATGTCATACATGATGGATACAAAGATTTTAGCAATTTGAAAGTACGAACCTATTTGGCTAATACAAAGATGCAATCTTTCCGACGTGTTATTGTTCCACGCTTTACAGAACAGTTTTTTTTAACTATAAAGTGTTCAGATTCCACAGATTATTCGTGATATTTTCCTTTACTGTTATATGTCCTTTACTGAAATATGTAATTTAAAAACGCACATTTTGTAAAAAGGTGCGCCCCAAGATTTGAACCACCCGGAGAAAGAGGCTTGCATTTCGAATCACTAGGCTACCACTACTGATTGCTAATGCAATGTCAAAATCAAATTCGGACATAATGAAATGCGATTAGTTTAAATTTCACAGTAGAAAGTGTGTACACTCCTCTGCCTACCCTTTCGGGGATTACAGGCTTGTGTTACGTTTTTTCATACTAGAAATATAAAGTGCAGTCAGAAAAATGAGTGATGTTGACAAAAAAAATGTTGCTATGGAAATTGTGTAGCTCTATCACTCACCTCTTGGGCTTTCTGCTCCTGTATCAGCTTCTCCTGCTCCAGCCTCGCCTTGTCTCTCTCCAGCGCTTCGACTCGAGATTCTAACTCTAATCTTCGGTTGAGCGCATCTTCTATCTCCGCTTTCAGCTGGCATATCGCTTCGTCTGGAGATCAAAACAACTTTCAGTCTTTTTACACCACCCTTATATTTATTTATATATTTCTCTTTCTGATAAATGCTTCTAATAATTATATATCTCTAAATGCCTTTATCTTTAAATATCTTTAAATGCTTCTAATAATTATATATGTACCGACTTAACTCACGTATGTTTCTCGAAATGATCGTAAGTCTCAAACTGGAAGAGGATAGAAGAAAATGGTTCTAAGGGTACGTCTACTATTACCATTCTTCTTGCGCAGCTGGTCAGCCAGGTCCGCTGAGCAGCTGCGGGCAGCTGCCAGCTCCTCCTCCAGCGAGCGGCTGCGCTGCCTCACCAGCTCCGACTCCTTGAAGGCTGCTGCCAGTTCGCATTTTAATTCTGTCGATTAAGAGATTTTTGACATTGAATTACAGTTTAAAATTTGTGCACTGTTTGACTACCTCGTTGGTCGAGTGGTTGTAAAGCCTGATAGCTGATCGAGAGGTCTTAGGTTTGTAATCCGGATCGGGTACTATTAGATCCTCTAACTTATAGAAATTTCTATACGTGGCTGGCTTAGTATAACTTATTTGGTGGAACGTGGGAGTGTACTACACTCCTCTGCAGTTTAGAAGCTTTAAAATTAATATAGAAATGAGTCATCATCATCATCAGCCTATCCCAGTCCACTGCTGGACATAAGCCTCCCCCAATGAGCGCCATCGTGCCCGTCCTCGGCTCGTCGGTATCCAGCATCTGCCTGCAGCCTTACGCAGATCATCACCCTGCGGTGCCGGGGGCGTCCTACACTACGTATGCCGAGCCGCGGGCTCCACACCAGAACTCGCCTACTCCACCGGTTGTCGGTAAATGAAAAATGAGTGTAAAAACAATATTATTTTAATATACGTAACATCATGCCTGTAATCCCCGAAGAGATAGGCAGAGGAGTGTACTACACTCCTACGTTTCACCAATTACGTTTACGTTCTATGGAATAGATCGTGAGCCTATTGCTATACACCTGATCCCGAGTCACTACTAGAAATTGGAAATTAGAAAAATCCAATAGTTCCCGACCCGGAATTTAAATCCAGGACCTCTCGATCGGCGGTCGCAACCATTCGACCAGCGAGGCAGTAAATGATCCAAATGATTAATACATAATTATCTACAGTTGAATTTAGACCTACAGCTTAAAACCAAAATTTCAGAGCGTTTATGAAAACTTTAAACAATCAATCATCAACAACTATTTTATTGTTCCAGCAGCTCTCTGTTGAGTCTTGTCCACTGTTGAACGCGGATCTGCTCTCAGAATGACTATTATGAAAAAACAAAAAAATTACTATTACAACTTGTCAACGGAACTGAGTTAGCGGAAGTCTCAGCTCTGAATATAGCATCGTCTTTAAGCTTTATATCTCTGATAGCTTGTAACGGACTGGAGAGAAAGGTATCCCAAAATAGACCATTGTTTTAATTTGTATATGACATTTTATTTCGGACATTTAACAGGCTGTTTCACACACTGCGGTTGGCGTTGAACTTGCGTTTCGTTTGTCATGTCTTACTTAGCAAAGAATGTTACTGCCTTTCAGGCTCTCACTTTTCACTTATTATTCATTATTTAACATCAAATTTTGCTAAATTGTCTGTATATTTTAGTTCTTCTGCAAGAGTGTTTTGAAACTGAGAATCTTCTGGGGTACATTCCACGTTACACGGATACGATTCGGCGAAGCTTATTGTATTAGTTATAAACATTACACGCGTCATATAACTACACGGTGACACGTGCAACATGACACGTGAACACTAACTTAGTTCTGCCTCTTCTGACTCTACCGTCTCCATTCGCATTATAAAACTGTTTCGATAATCTACTGTCATTCTCTCTACACGATACTCTATGTCATTTTTATATCAATGTTATACAAATCGATATTCCCTTGCAACGCTAACAGCGCATCTATACCGTCTTGTGCAGTCGGACCCTAACATCTAAATATAGCGTGCCATGGTGTCAAGTGTCATATGTCTCAAATATGCAGGTTATTCTGAAAATAAACGAGTGCTGTGTTACACAACTGTGGCACAGTAACGCGGTTCCCGTGGGGACAATATTCTGGCACGCACACCTGTATGCGAAGGAAAACATCGTGAGGAAATCTGCACACCTTAGAATTTATAGAAAAGAAAATTTCTATAGGGAGTGAACTCCGCCAGGCCGCACTTGGCCAGCGTGGCAGACTACTCGTATGGCCTTAACCCTCTCATTCTGAGAGGAGACCCGTGTTCTTGTTGTTATATATAGTTCGAGTCTCCACGCAAAGTAGTGTGTACAGACTAGTGCGATGTAATGACTATAACCCTATTAACAATTGTACTCACGAAAAATCTTATTAATACATAGCAAATTATAAACTCAATTGATTACATTAAATGCTGTTCGAGTTTTTTTATACTGCACTCCTCTGCCAACTCCTTTGGGGGAATATAGACGTAATGTTATATTCTGTTCGGGATTTGTTTGCGGCGAATCGCGATAATAGTCAGCGGATTGGCTACTTTTCTAGCAGAAAATAAAACGCACCAGCGACTCACACTCTATAATGTACACTCTTACTGTATATTTTGAACTTCTGATAACCGTTTTCCTTTTCTGTGCAGCTGATTAGCTATTTTTCGAATGGAAAAATGAAACGTAGCTGAGTTATGCTCATTATTGACTCATACGCCACATTTTGAACAACAGGTAACAGTTTTTCCTTTCTCTATCTCTGTCTGTGTCTCTTTATTGCCACATGGGTGTTTCCTGAGAACGGTTGCCAAATAATAAATTCCTCGTGACGTGATTCCTTTAAACAATCTGTCTTTGTACTACGTTTGCCGTGACGTCACAATGGCAGAAGGAATCATTTGGGGGTATGCCAAGAAGGTACACTTGCTCCGATGTTTTTTGTACTGATGATAACACACTTATTTGTAAACTGAAATGTATCATTATCATCCACTTACTCAGAAATGTCATACTGTTTTTATTGTGAGGTTTTTCAATCAAGGTTTTGTGGTTTTCCTATTTTAGTACCTAAATTTATCTTTACATTTATACAGTCGATATGCAGGCAGTTGATTATGGCTCGACTGCTGAGGAAATGGCAAATCAGTAGCTTATAGGATTTCAGCATTATGCTGAAGCTCTCTCTACAGTTTTTATTGTGAGATCAATCCTTTCCAACCTACTTCTGTATCTGAGTTCATACCACTTCTAACTCGCTGAAGCCACGCTCGCAAAGAACGATTTGAACAAGAAAGTCTTGTTACCTTCTCCAATTTGATTTGGAAACCAAACATCAATATGCGTATCATATAACGACTATATCAGATCCATATGTGTCATGTTGGAGACTTGCCAAAAAGCGATCTTTGTCCAGACAACGTTGGTGCGTCGACGCTGTCGTTCCTCCGCGGGTAAATTCTGATATTCAGTATGAACTCTAGTGTGCCAGTCTCCTGACCTTCAGCGTGACCAGTCAATAACCTTTCCACCCATTTGTTCACCGCAACTCTTCTGCACTGAATCAGATTCGTTTTAAAACGTCTACACTTTTAATGGGGACCGTATATTTACGAAAGAAATTCCTTAACTGAAATCTTTTTTAGGTCTTTTCTTTTTCAATTTTTTTGTTGAAAATATATTGTAAATATGCAATACAATATACAATGTTTTTTTAGCTTCATACGGAACTATCTCACTCTAACGGAAATATAAGACAGTAATAAAACGAAACAGATATATTAATACTATGTATCTATGAAGTGCCAAGCGATCATCACGATACAGAAAATAATTGTTCCCAGTAACTTTGATACGCAACTGTTTAACTATCTGACTGCCTCATCTGTCAAGTGATTGCAAGCGCAACTGCTGACCGAGAAATCCTGGATTCGAATCTCGGATCGAGTACTAATTGATTTGAACTTGGATTTCCTAACATGAACTTCTGAAGTTAGCTTTTTTGTAACTTAGGTTTTGTAGTACAAATTTCTAATGGTGGCTCGGAGTGTGGATGTGTGGGCCGTAGGTAACATTAGGCTCACCACCTATCCCATGGTGACACCCAAAAGTAACGTGTGACACGTGCGAGTGTGTCGCACTCGGCTGCCTGCTGATGATGTTATGTTACGTTTTGTTACGTCTTTATAACTTTCGAATGCTCCAAAGTGACTCACGCTGTATCTCAAGGTCCTTCGCCTCGATGTCCTTCCTGCAGGCCGCTACCAGCTCCTGCGCGCGCTCCGCCTCCCCACACCTGGTGTCGGCGAGCGCGGTGAGCGCCGCCACCTGGGACTGGAATGTGCCCTCCTGGGTCACAAGATTCTTCCTACAAGCAAAGAAGGAACCAAGAATACAATAATCCTTGTTCGGCTCCGCCTCTTATAACCCAGTTTTAGGCCAATAAACTAGCAGAAAATTACAATAGGCATGTTACTTAGCGGTAGGTATTAAATAAATAAGTTATTTGTGTTGGCAACACCATTTGAAGATACTTTGATATATACACTGAGAGAGGTGCCGTCATGTTAGGAATATTTAAGTTTTTACAGCGCAACGTCACTCTTGTATCTATGCAAAAAAGTAGGCAAAGGAATGTAGTATAATCGCATGTTATGTTTAGGTCCTACTGGAATTGGGGGTGGGTCATGTTTTATTTCAATAGCAACAATTTCGAAGCTGGAATTTAATGAACACGTAAGAACGCTTCTGGAAATGTAGCGTAAGACTTCTTAGGTACTCTGCAAACTCACAATGACTTGTTGGTAATGTTTTAAATAAACTGAATCTATTTTGTTTATGTGGAAAGTTCTAGACTAACCAGTCAGTAGCACATAAATTTGTACGGAAAAAACACATTTTCTGTGCACATTGGCTGTGTAAACATTAACTGGAAATAGTTAAAATGGCCCACTTGTAACTGGAAATAGTGTATGAAAATAGTGTATGTTTTAACATTCGGAGTGAAATTGGGTCGCGAATGGAGCACAATGGTTCTAATATCATCATAATAGTCGAGGAGTATTTAGTTAGGAATGCACGCGCATACATCGTTCAGTTAAAGTTCAATTAATACTGTTATATATAAATACTACTTCATTGGTCGAATTGTTGGAAGCGCAACAGCTGATTGAAAAGTCTTGGGTTAAATTCCCGAGTCAAATTCAAATTCAAAGTCTGGTATAATTAGATTTTTCTAACTTAGATTTTCTAGTAGAAATCTCTAGAATTGGCTCAAAGTTTGGATCTGTGCCCGGGCTGTGGGAAAAGTTTCACCATCTATTCTATGGTGAGACGTAGAAGGAACTGAGGGCCATATTTTTCTACTTATCATACGTCTTCTTCTCTACTGTTATATCGTTCCACCGTTGTAGCACGGGATTCTTCTCACAATGAGAGGGTTAAGGCCATACAGGCCTGCCACGCAGGCCAGTGCGGGTTGGCAGAGCTCAGAAGCCTTAGATGTTTTTTCTTTATTTTCTAAGATCTTGTACGATTGTCACGACTTTTTCCTTCACCGTTATAGCGAGTGTAATTTATTCTTAAAACGCACATTTCTCTAAAGAGATGCACGGCATAGGTTTGAGCTCGAGATCTCCGTAATGAGAGGCTGATTTGTAAGCAACTAGGCTATCACGGCTTCTTTATCATACATATTATGAAGCACGTCAGTTCTGGGAGGCTAGAGATACGAGATTAAATCGGTGCCATCTGCCTACCCCTACGAACCTGGCGACTTACTGATTTACATTAAAAGAAAACGATTGGTTCGATTTTCGTTTAAGGTAAGGAGCTTAGCTTTTCGGTTGGATTCGAAGAGCTGGAGATTGAGCTCAGTAGTGTGTTATTAGAGAGATTTATGTCCAGCAGTGGACAAAAGAAGGCTAATGGTCAGGATGAAGAAGTTAGAAATTCAAAACAAAAGGTTAGTTCAATAGTTATTCGTAAAAAATATAAGTATATTTTATACGTGTAGCCCAAGCATTTATTGGCTAGCATGTACCGAGAGAATGATGAATATAGAAGAGGTAGCAGATCTGTACATACTCATATATACATACTTGATATTCGATCCTCTCTGCTTTACCCATAAGGGACCTGGCATAAAGATATGTATGCACCTCAATCATTTTATTCGACGTGTTTGATGTTTCCATATGAAAAATTACGATTTTTTTTATGCACAACACGTTAATATATATGTGGAAAGGAAGCTATCAATTTTATGTTTCCCGCGCTGAAAGATTTTATTTGATTTTTTTTTTTATAGTAGTGAACAGGACACAGGGTGTGTGTAGGCAGCCATTTATCTGTCGTGTCTTATATTATGTCTTATATACGTCACAATTATTATTTTTAGTCTGTTTTAATTTACCAAATTACCATGAATGAATATTCTTTTTTTAAATTCATCTTCATTATCAGCCTATTCCCGTCCACTGCTGGACATGGGCCTTTCTTTTTTTATAATGAGTATTACTTAAATTTATTAATGTTATTGAATTTAGTGATATAAAATTCCTGCCAGCCTGAATTAAACCAGAAAAAAATATAGCATTTGCTATATGCGTGGCATGGAACTGAATTGTAAGATATTTTAATCTGAAGTACAGAACATCTGGATTCAATCAGAGCCCCGAAATGGTGGACTATAATTACTTTAGGAAGTATCAATTGAATCAGACGCATGTTCTTCACTAAATCCAGACTGGAAGAAGGCCGAAAAGCCGAGCATTTCATATCGGTTGCATTGTTTTAACAAAACGTATCATCACCATCATCATCATTAGCTTGTTTTCGTCCGCAAAGGCGGCGGCTTATAATGAAGGACCTCGTACAGTTCCGAAACTAGTCGGGGCATCCCGAAAAACGTACCTACGTGAGTTAAGCCGGTTCATATATAATCAATTCCCACCGGCTGCTAGAAAGTGAAATTATGATTGTATTACAGTTAACGTCTAAGCTGTAATGGTTTAAATAAACCTGCAAGTTACTTTTTGCTGCGCGTATCAACGGACAGTGAAAGTATGTGATAATGAGGTCTCCTTCTGCCAGCCAACTAATGGATTACTTGTTGAACTTTCGATGTGGTTGTGAGCAAAAACTTGCTGCGCAGTACAGGGAAGTTATTTTATATAACGTAAACGTAATACCACGTTTGTAATCCCCGAAGGGGTACGCAGAGGATTGTAGTACACTCCCACATTTCACAAACGTGACTGGTGAAACGTGGGAGTGTACAACATGCCTCTGCCTACCTGTGTTTGAATCTAGAACCTCTCGATCAGCAGTCGCGCTTGCAACCACTCGACCAATGAGGCAGGCAAATTATTTTCCATTGTTTAAATGCCAAATACATTATAACAGAGGAAACAGAATAATAAGCTTAACGCTGATGTTACTAAAATAATCGGTTTTGCAAATAAACAGCAACATATAGAATGGCCTTCGATTTGCACTGCATTCGATATTTAAGAATTGCCGCTCCTTGCATGGGGTCGTGGGGCGAGCGGTTGCAAAGCGCGACTGCTGGTCGAGAGCTCCTCGGTTCGAAACTTAGGTGAGTTACTCTGGGATTTACTAACATGGACCTTCTAACTTAAATTTTACCCTAGATTTATGTCCGATGTATGGCAATAGACTCATCACCTATTCAATGGGACGTAAAACGTAGCTGGTGAAACGTAGGAGTGTTCTACACTCCTCTGTCTACCTCTTTGGGGATTACAAGCGTGATGTTACGGTTTTTTTACATACTTTGATATATAATTCCCATATACATATCTTATATATAAAAATGAAACGCAGTATTTGTAGGTACTGTATATATTGTATGTATTGTACCTATATTATTTATGTATCATCGCATGTATTCCTGCCTATTTATATATTATATTTTTATGCTTTGCACCTACCATATGCTCTCTCCATCACCCAGGGTTGACTGGTAGAGAATGCCATTAGGCATTAAGTACGCCCTTGCATCCCTTAGCATAAGGTGTTACAAAAAGAATAACTAAATAAATAAATAAATGTGTTGGTAATCGTAAAATTCGAGAACGGCTGAACCGATTTGGCTGATTTCTTTTTTGTAGTCTGAGGAATGTTTATGAAGAGAAAAAACGTAAAAAATAGGAAGAGAATAGTAAAAAAAAACAATTTTCTTTTCACATACAAACAACTCTGTCCCCAAGTGTAAACCATTTGACGTCAATCAAAACAAAAGAAAGGCGCGTTAGGATTACCTCTAATATACCTACCTTAAAGTTTATAAGAGGTTACATGTCATTAATGAAAATAACATGATGGGTTCATGTTATTTTAGTTTAATTCAATTATTTGACGTCCAGCGGAGCGGGCGGGTATCAGCTAGTATATAGTATATATTATATTGGATCCACCTTGTATACACAGGGTATGTCGCTCCTTTGCTAATTATGATTTCAAACTTCCCGACTTGTTTTCTGAAATAGTGTGTTTGTGATGTTACACTCTAGTCCCGAATGAGCTATGTGTTGATTTCATCTTGTATACACAGAGCACACCCTCGCCAATAGTCGCATACAACATACATATATTAATTACAAAATAAGTTATGAGTCATATCTAAACACGTTCGCGCGTCACACCCGCCCTCGGCCGCCGAATGTTCCACAACGATGTATGCCGGATTAGCTATAGTGCGCCATATCCGGCTGCTCCCTGTGTAGGGGATGAGCGTTGTTTCAAACAAAAGACTGAACGCACTGGAAGCAGAAATACTGAACGGAGTGAGTTGTTCTAAAAACAGTAGCGAACGAACTGGGAGCTGTTACGACATGTGCAACAGCCGAGAAGTGGCCAATGGGTTGCCGGCTTTAGCTTGTTACGTATGTACATATATACGAGCATCTTGTCTTACGGGTAGGTAAAGAACAAGAGTGCCAAATATCTTTATCTTTACCGACCTGCCGTGCTTCTTCCACATTGATCGCACTCTTCATACATGCACGCCCGTCACAGACACACTGTCACTGACCCCTCAGTCAGAATAAACCTATTTGGTCAAGATGAGCTTTGGTCTCAACTACCTTGAGTGAATCTCGCCAGCTCTTATTTTAAGAGTATCATAATATCACGCCTGTACCCTGGTAGGTTAGGATAATGTACAGTCCGATATTTTTCCATTTATAGTAAGTATCTCATGTAACAGTGGGTGAGCCGATTGCCATATACTGGTCATATATCCAGACTCCGAGCTACTAATGTAAGAATCTAGCTTTATACACCTCTCAGCAATAAATTAGTCTGTTAAATACATGTTAGTATGGTAAGTAAGCGAATATTTAAAATTATTCGATAACGTAACATCACGCCTGTAATCTCCGAAGGGTTAGGCAGAGGAGTGTAGTACACGTTTCACTAGTTACGTTTAAGTCTCATGGAATAGGTGGTGAGCCTATTGCCATACGCCGGGGATAGAGCTAGACCAGGATTCACTATTACAAATTCTAAATTAGAATAACCTAATCCGACTCGGGACTTGAACTCAGGACCCCCGGATCGGCAGTCGCGCTTGCTACCACTCGACTAACGAAGCCATCAAACTTATTTGCAAAATGTTTAATATGAACGGCTTTTAATTTAAAATGCTGCAAAGGTAGAAAAAGTTGGTCATTGCTACTGACTTTAAGACCATTTCATGTTTACCTTATTCTTGCAAATAAAGATTATTTGATTTGGTGGCAGTCAGTATGACGGCAGTAAGTAACAGTCAAACAGAATGATTAGACGAATACTTACTGCTTATTCGTAAGAGGAAAGCAAAAATGGGCCAAGTAGTAACAATATTCTAACTAGAACATGTAAATCTAACAGAACAATTACTTATGGTTCATCATCATTTAAAGAACGCCACCCGACTGGCAGAAGTTGCCAATATAGATGTGTCAAAATACGGTAAGATGGTTAATTTTCAAAAGGGCTCGCGAATATGATTAGTCTGTCTAATTAAAGAACATAAATCTAAATAATGAAGGGTTTACATCCAAAAGCATGTAATTTAGATGATTTAAAATAGATTTTGCGTCTGGACATGTCAGGTGCGAATTAGTGTGATATTGAGACAACTGTAAACCTACATAATATATGTCGCTTGTATGCAAGAAGATTACTTGTAACATGTGAAAACCTATTTTTTCAGGAAACTACTTATAGACCATAGTTATTCTTCCAGTACTATAATATTCTATGTATTACGGCTATTACAATAGCCATGAAATAATTACGATTACAAACTTTCAAAGTCGTTTTCTAAAATGTATGTTTTTTGACATATCACAGTCATCTTGCAAATGAGCTATGTACTACGCACAGATAAAACTACTAAGCCGTAAGCCTAGACACGAGAATGCAGACTATATAAGCCTATACAGTGGAGACTCGACTATCCGGCTCTCAGTTGTACTAATTCGCGGTTATCCGGACTGTCAACCCGGACAATGTACTCGTAACATTGATTACGGTTGCAAATTTTTTGGAATTTAAGAAAATATGTCATCTGTTAACAATTTTTAACAAACATTGATATTTGTTATTAAGTTCAAATTTTTTTGATGTTTTTAGTTATGAGATATCTAACATTATGTAGTATGCCACAATATGCGAATGGCCACAGTATGCGAATGGCTAACGACAACGTGTGTCGTCGATAATTCTATAAAAATAAAATAAAAACTGGAATACATACCACTTAAAATTTATAATACATTATCACCGAAATAAATGAAGATAGAAGATAAAATTGATGAATAATTAACTGGCGCAAGCGTTGTTTACTAAAATCCATTGTTTATATAGAAGCTAAGCGTGTTGCAAGACAAGATTGACAAATCATGAGTTAATTTGTTAAAATACATTGTTTATGTATTTTAACAAATTGCCTCGTTGGTCGTGTTGGTTGCATGTGCGATTGCCGATCGGGAGGTCCCGGGTTCGATTCCCGGGTCGAACA
>DWDT01001240.1:0-16564 GCA_018245595.1 Microceris scylla | reverse complement strand
AGTATGTAGGAATAAATTTGGTAATCGGTACTTACTGATTACACCGTTAGTGACCCGGAGTAATGATATAACAATAATAAATATATTCTCTTAGCATAGCAAAAATTGTACAATAATTTTGTACCAATTGTTTCATAGGGAATGTACTACAGTCTTATCGAGAGAAAGAGAAAAGTATTCCCTAGTTTTTCACGTTGGAGTTGAGTGTCATTGGGACCTCGAACGATTGCGAGGCTTGTGACTTGGCCAACATCCAGCACTGACACGTATTTTTAATACCCATCTATGGGATGCAGTAACTACTTAAAACCATAATTAAAACTGGCATTTTTAATATTATTATATTATTATTACGTAAAGATATACATACATTTAAATCAGGATATTTTCTAGTAACCCCGTACTGAACCAACTATGACAATATAATAATATTTATTATTATTATATTGTCATAGTTGGTTCATTACTAATATTTATTATATGTACTATCGTCATGTTCAGGTCTCTTTGAGGTAAGCAGAAAATAGACAAATATTTCATTAATTCATGTTATATTTCATTCAACACTCTCTTCGTCGCAATTAAATGAAAAAGGCCCTCTTTTCCTGACATCTGAACCGAAATGTCAAGAGTGTAGCCGCAACTAATTCTCGAACGGAGTTACGAGATAACTGTCTCCGATCTGGGTCTAACCGCATCAGTACATGTGTCTGCGGTTTCGTCATACAGTTCCTGCATCTCGCTCGGGATGGTGTCGACAAACAGCATTTATAACATAATTCGTTTATATCTACCAATCCGCACTTGGACAGCATGGAACACGTTGGCGATCATTGTTAGCATTACACAATTCAAACTTTCATACATAGCCAGTATTTTTTAACTTCTGCATCGTCCTCCATCATACTTGCAAAAACAATTTAGAAACTTACGTTTTTTGTGCATGAATCAAATACATGCTTCTATAAAAATATACTAGAACCTAAAATGTATGTATCGACGTACGTAAATAATTAAACAACTCGTCTAATTGCAGAGCAGTTTATAATCGTTCTCTGTTATCAAACATGAAATGCGCCTATTGCTAGGCACATGTTTTAATTTCTATCTACCCGAAATACACAAAATTATCCTCCTTATGCAGAACTGAACAACCGGCGTACTACATGAGACAGTATACCACCACACCGTGGGCAAATTAACTGAAAGCCTTGCCAGTTCAGTGTATTTACATACAGAGGCACTCACCCTTTCCACGAAAAACACCAACCCCCGAAGCTACAGTGCAAACAATCCCATAACACCGGATCATATGAGAAACGACACTCGCGCTATTTACCGGAAGCGAAGAACAAAAATTAAACTGAAAGTTAACTGAAAAACATCGAAATGAACGTGTTTCGATGCTTATTTCTTATTTCCGACGAGTTTCGACGTCGCGACGAAGCGATCGCACGCGGCTCAGCCTCGCTACTGGCCGGTATCGAGCGGGCGAGCGGCGACTCCCCCGCGCCTCTGTAAACCAATTTATAATACATACGGAGACGCAGCATCCCCGACTCGGATGGAGCAGCGGAAACTCGACCTTGCAACCAACCCCCACAGTCAGCTTTCTATTGTATCGCGATTGCCGCAGAGGCAAAAACGTCGCTAGTTTTTGCACAAACGCGAAGGGTGCGAATTGTGTGCGTTTTCGACAATTATCAACATTCATAATTGAAAATGAACAACGAATATATTAGAATATTGTAATTTTTATTGATTGTCTACTGTGGTTATATGGAGCCGGTAAGGCGACGTCGTCTCAATACCCAACGTCAGCGGTATCCGCCATTGTGGCGAAATGTTGGGGGTGTGTATTTGGCACGCTCCACATACGGCTGTAACAAAGTTTTTTTGGCTGCTAAAGCATGAACCGAACTCGTTCTTACGAGTAATAATTTTATACAATAACATTACATTTTTAGGTAAAAACTTAAAATGAAAATCATTAAAGAAGTAACTTAAATTTCTTGACTTTAAGGAACTTCAAAACTTTAAGGAAGTCAAAAATTTCTGCTACCTCTCACGTAGTTTTGACTTTTGATGCTCTTGGGAAGGTTGTATTAGTGGTAAAAATAAATATCGGTGGTGAAGTAAATAATTTCTTAATTGGTTTTACATAACACCATGAAAAAGCTTCAAGGCGACTTAAAACATCTCTCAGGTTTCCAGCCGAAAACCTTACTGATGCAGCGTAGTGTGTAGGTTTTGCAACAAGTAACTTGTTTTTGAGCAAATTACTAATTTCGTTTAATGTTAAAATATATTATTGATAAATGTTGATAAAAACGTTTGTAAAGCAAATATTTAATGAATATGATAAAAATGAATGTAGGAAAGTTAACATTTAAATTACAGACATTTAGAGAAAAAACAAACCTGGTTAATTGTTTAAACTAACACCAACAATAATCTATCAAATGAAGACATAAAAATCGATAATTAAACAAATAATGTGCCCGTAAAAAAGGAAAGAACAAACCTCATGCCAATAGCCGCGACATGTGCTCACATTTTGCTAATAAAATTTATCGACTATTTTCATGGTCCATAAAAAATAAGTAGATACCTCCACAGAAAACGACATTCAATGACATAGCAAAGTTATCTTGCGATATTTCATGCCTGCTTCTAAGCATATATGAAATCCATCAAAAGTCTAGGCGTCTGTGGATTTATGGGTCTATAAATACCATCGGAGCAAAGGTTTATGGAAGAGTCTTTTGCTGGTTCCACCTTGAACTGTCCCATGTCTCTTAAAATGCTTATTTTGTTTTGTCCATCTCTGCTTTTCCTGCAGTTGTATAATCTACGTACCTCAAAAATTCATTGCTGACCAATAACATACGTAAGTATCATGTGCTGTTTTGTGGGTACCATGAAAATTAAATAAGAAATATTAGCCTACATATAATTTCTAAATTGCGTCGTAAATAAAGCTTGTTAAAGGCCGATTACCCTTTATTAAACCCTAGCTGTGCCCGTGACTTCGTTCGCATGGGAGTCAAAACCTTTTTTAAAATTAATGTAGCCTAAGTTGCTCTTTATTATAAGGGCATTTAGTAAAAAGCGGTATTTTAATATTAAAGTTAGACACGCCAATTTTATTTATATGTTTACTTGTTAACACATACCTCGGGCAGACCTTGCAGTTAGGTAGAAACAATTTCGAGAGGGAGGCCAAGATGAGGAATCGGTTGGGCTGGGGAGTACTTGGTAAACTGCGTAGAGTCTTCTCGTCATCTATACCACAATGTTTGAAAACTAAAGTTTTCAATCAGTGTGTCCTACCATACGGAGATATGACATGATTGATAATGATGATCATGACATACGGAGCTGAGACGTCGACACTCACACTGCGGTTAATCCACCAGCTCAAAGTCGCTCAGTGAGCTATGGAGCGAGCTATGCTCGAGTTTTTTTTGAAGGATAGAATCAGAAATGAAACTATTCGACAGAGAACCAAGGTCACCGACATAGCTCAAAGGGTTAGCACGCTGAAGTGGCAATAGACTGGCCACATCTGCCAAAGAACAGACAATCGGTGGAGTAAGCGAATTCTAGAGTGAAGACCGCGTCTCGGTAAACGTAGTGTATGACGCCCTTTGGCTCGGTGAGATGACTGTCTGCGAAAGGCTGCAGGTAGATGCTGGATGCGACAAGCTGAGGACAGAGCGCGATGGCGCTCACTAGGGGAGGCCTCTGTGCAGCAGTGGACTGAGATAGGCGGATGTTGTTGTTGTTGCTTGTTAACATTACTTATTTATAATTTTTCATGTTAAGGCTTGAATCAAGCCAAAAAATTTCTAAATACACATTTTGAAGATTTATTTGAAAAAAGAAATTATAATTCTAAATTCTAATTTAGATTTCTAATTCTAATTTAGATTTTCTAGTAGTGGTTCGGAGTCTGGATATTTGCCCGATGCATAGCAATAGGCTCACCACCTATTCCATGGGACTTAAACGTAACTGGTGAAACGTGCGAGTGTACTACACTCCTCTGCCTACCCCTTCGGGAATTACAGGCGTGAAATTACATTTGTTACTTATCCACCATTATTTACGTGATGCTACGGATTTTCACGTATATTTTGTTTAACTTTACACATGCGGGTAAAATTTACTTGGTCGATCTTTAAGAGCTGATTTATGTTGGGTCAAAACGTCGGCCTCAATGAATATTGGCAGGTATCACTTCATCAACCTTGTCGAAATCCATTCCGCTCTGTACCTGAATAGATCTACACCCCAACCCACACCTACAGGCTTAACGGCTCCAAACTAAATTGATAACAACAAAATGAATTAAAACTATACCCACACACGAAATTACAGTAGTGAATACGACGGCGAAGTTAGTCTGTCTAGTTTTTTGGTACGGCAAATACATTTGCAAATATACATGTAAATATATGTATTTTTTTATTTGAATATATTGTTAGTGAATATATGTAAAGGATTGCTCATAATCAAGTAGCCAATGCTGTAAAATAATAATATTACTACAAGGTCTACGTAACTTGAAACTATTCGTAAAATTGTGACGCAGATATTTATACTCGTATTATTGGTTGTCTTAAAATAAAGACATCGAGATAAATTATGAAAATATTTTTAGAAACGATTGTTTTTATTAGGTTATTTCTAAGAAGAAATGGATGAGAATATATTTTTAACACTACTCGAATAACAGGCTATCAGAATTTTCCACAGTTGTTTCATATTGATTGAGTCGAAAGTTTAGCAAAAAATATTCTAAAAATATTCTTAAAGATTCTCGGTAAAACCGTCAATAAAAAAGTATAGATTTTTTTTCATCTTGTAACTTCATAGTGATATTTTTCAGTACCCTTCACCCCTATTTTGTCATTACTGGCTTATATAAACTAATAATTAGAAGCGTATAAACTTCCCTATAAATATTTTAATGGATGTAATTCAGACAATTATAAGTACTTCAGTAAAAAGTTATAAAGCTTTAACTTAATCACTTTATCGTGTAATATAATACCTTATATGATAAACAAAACTGACAGAATTAAATCGCTCTTAAGCTTAAATAAGGATAAACTTTAAATTGTACACTTCATCCATTTGGCAACAAGTTCATCGCGACAAGTTAATAAAGATTCCACTTGGCTACTAACATCTTAATCTCGTTGCACTGGCTATCGGATTACAAATGCAATGGGCAAGCTGAAGACTCTGTCTCTTTCTTTTTATGTACATATAAAAAAGACAAAACAGTATATTAGCACATTAAAACAGGAAGTAAGTTTTTTGTTATACATTTCAATTAGCAGGTATAAAAAACTTGTACAACAAGTACTACTCATGGCGAGTGATGTTTTATGATAAGAAAGAACCAGAATACTACTAGTTAATTTATCAAATTATTATATTATCCCCCGAAGTCCTTACGGGGTACACAGAGAGTAACAATGTATCAAAATGACCCAGTAACTTAATGAAGTTCATGAATGCATTATGCTGATAATTTTAAGGAAGAACGTACAGCTGATAAAGTAGATACGACATATGAATATACGAATATAAAATATATGTATAAATATTTTTTACACCTAGACGCTGAAACGAATATTACCCTAGGCAGAACGTTCACGTTCTCTATCCACTGAACCTATAGGCCAGACAAATAACCAATAATCAGTGAGATAAAGCCAAAACCAGCGCCAGAATATCAATAAAACATTGCGTGTGCTGATTTCAGATAGGATTCCCGCGGTGCCATCTGATACGGACTTATTCGAGCCGTGTCTTGTCCTCCTGTTATTATTTAAATTGCATTCAGCGCCAAAATGTCAATGCAGAGAATTCTTGATGTAGAGGAATATAATATGAGTGAATATTGTTTGAGTCCATTGCGGAAAAGTGCTTAGGGATATGTTTCATATTGACGAGATTTTTGATTCTTGATGTGCTAAAAGTAAAAGATTCCAGTTACTTTAAATATAGTAGAAGCGAAAAATAAAATAAACAATAATAATAACAATCACATAAAATCGGCCCTGGTCGGACCTCTGCACGATTGCTCAAGAAAGGCAATACGCGACGAATGGCGGAGAATTGTGAAGCGAGCCAGTAACCCTGGAAATAGGAGCACGACCACTCTGCCAAGAGTGTAACGTAAGAGAAGAAGAAAAAAAAGAAGCGAAATGCAATACGGATACCAGAGATTTTATCATAAAATAAATAATATAATATTCAGAACTAATAACACGGACTAATTGACAATAATAGATGTATTCTACTTGTCCTGCTAACACTTTGTTTTGTTTCTTTAGTTTTTCGGGAGCACCCACTTGTAACTACTAACTTTGTCTTTTCTTTACATAACAAGCAGCACAGTTTAAGGAAATATAAAATGGTAATGGCAAGATATCTGACGATAAACGATAGCGACCCTCCACTTTCATAGTGATATGCAAATATACCGTGACGTGTGCGACGCTCCCGCCGCCCGACGCCGTGTCAGTTCGCGACGATCGGTAACGAACGCCAATTACTGAGTGTGCGCTATGCTTTATAGCCGCCCTTATCGATAACTATTTGCCACGCTCTTTGACTCTCAAACCGAACGTAGCTTTATTATTTCTAGTATTGTTTGGAAGGACTTGACGTTATTTTTGAAACTATAGAACCCATAGCATTTGAATAATAATACAAAAGCAAATTTTATCGAATAACATTACTGTTTCGTTTAATGAAATAATGACTAAACTTGTGCACAATGCAAAGTTGATGAATGCAAGTGCCAAAGGACTCATTTAATTTGACTAGTCATGTACAAAATCGGTGTGCATGTATTAAACAACTGGTGAATGTTGAGGAAGCTTGTTAGGTCTGGATGAATATAAAGATTGTTCTCTCTATCCTCTCTGTCTGCCTTGTAACAAATCTAACTTGACGATGTAATAACAAATAATAATGATAAGTGTTTTGAAAAATTAAGCACTGATATTTAGATTCCAAAATTAAAAATCCAGGTCGATCGGTGACATCTAACATCTTTAAACATAAACCGTCCTTACGTGAAGTCTCTTACGCAATTATAACGCCAAAATAAACCTGTTATATTGAATAAGGCTTGTGGATCGGAGAACCGGCGACAGGTAAATCGATATATTGCAGTAATGGACATAGATAGCATTGAGACGGCCGTGTGTTGGTCTTTCAAGTTCGGAGATAGGTCAGCTAACGGACCAAAGTGTACATGTGTGATAGAATGTTCTACTCCTTTTGAGTTTAAAGCACTATTCTTTAATCTTTAGTCCATGTGTGGAAGATCCCCCAAAAAAGTACCTACATCTGAAGTGATCCACGAAGCCATCATATAGTTATTAATACCATCAAATGATGCAATTATCCTTAATTAACATCGTCGTATTCTTTTGTTTTCGGACAGATGATTTTAGAACATTATTATTTATATTATCACCAAACCGTTCAATTCAAATTTTTGTCAAATCGTGATTAAAAGGTTAAGAAACACTGGGTTTACGTTTTTTAAAAACCTTTTTATTCGGAATTCGACAGAGGAGATCTTACCCTTGCTGCTAATTTACCAATTCACCAGCAGAGTGTGTATTATAGAATGTGATATATTCCATACTATGACATAAATAAATTCATCTATTTACCCGTATACGACTCCTAGTATATAGCTATGTATAGCGTATATCGTTTTTAATGTACTACCGGCGACAGTTAACATTTCCAACTTTTTCACAATAGCGCACAGTACATATTCGAAGAGCAGCTGGTGCAGTTCTAGCAGTAGCATGATTTTTGTAGTAGCGATCAGTTCCGCATCTAACATTACTGATATTTTTTTTAATATTTCGTACATGTAAGCTTATAAGAAACACTTTTTAAGTATTTACGTCGTCTTCTAGCACAAGTCTCTTCCACATCCGTTAAATGTCTGGAGTATGTATTACTTCAGCACGTTACTACAATACAGATTATTCCAGTTTATAAAAGTCTATGTAAATTACAAACCTGTCAAAACCTTCACGACTCGTGACCTTTTGCTAAAGAGAACACTCCAGCGTAGACAAAATGCAAATCGACTCTTGTGCTAATAGTTTCTAAAGACAAGTTTCTCGTAGCCCCCGAAGTTCTGCCCTGACCGCCGACCAAATATGGAGCTTGACGATAATGGTCAAAAATGGATGTAATGTAAGACTGAGGACCATTATTGGGAAGGAATCATTATGATACATATTTTGAGAAGGAATTAACTGTTGGATGGTAAGATTAGACATGATGCCACGCATTTCTTAAAGTTAGATTTTGTAAGATCTAAATAATAAAAGTTTAATTTATCGTTATTTTAAATATTATTACGCAAAGTCGCGCTGAAAATTGTTTTTTCACACCTGCTACCCGCTGCCGCTTTTGCCATGTATTCAAGTTTGTATTCAATTACTGAGACGTCAGCAGATTCAACGTTGGAGCAAAAAGTCCCGTATGTCTCGCTCGACAAGTGTAAACTGTTAGAGCTCTTGCTTTATAAAAAAGTGATTTTAATTCCTTCACCTTTAGCGATGAGGACTTCCTTAGCAAAGCGCGAAGGAAAATCGTATGTGTAATTTCATATCATAAACCTCTTCATCGTTAAATGACTTAGCCCAAATTCATATTGGTGAATTTCTTGCCCAATTTACCAAATTGTTTTATTTTTTTTATCACAAGGGAAAACAAAATTAAAAGTACTGTACATAGTAATTTGGTTCACGGTTTCTGAAAGTAAGAAGTTTGAGGGCTATTTTCAGGGGAAATCAATGAACATTTAGTGGTAGAAGAAAGAACGTGTAAAATACAGAAAATATACATATAACCCAAATTACAATTATTGCACTTATATTACAGATAAATATATAAACTCAGTGGGATTTAAACTTCGATTATGAAGAATCATAATGTAATGCAATCTACTTAATTGTAATGTAACAAAAAGTAATTACGACCATTCATTCATCGGCTCATTATGAGTGACATGGCCAATTCCGTTCGCGTGATAAATTGCCAATAGCGAATGACGACTTATTAAATACGGTTCAGTCCCAGCCATTCATTCATCTCGAATAGAACAAAGACGATGGAATCCTTTTATTATCTCGTATTGATTTTGATTAGCTTGGCTTTAATATTCATTTCTACATACTCCATTTTGTTACTAGGTAAAAGACATATAAATATTTATTTCATAATCAAAATGGAGTCTTTTTCTTGTTTTATATTTGTATCTTACTTATACACGTATCTTCAGACCAGTTCCCGTTCGTGTTAGGCCAAGAGCACCGAGTGTTAAATGTGTCTTATAGAAATGCTTCTTGAAGGTACAGCATATGTAGGTATTTAATTTTAAAATCACACAATTTTGTATTGATATTTTATTTGGCGCACCATGTATTGATTTATGAGATAAAAATTATTATCACAAGCGTCTGTTACCGGAACTAGATGTAAGCTAATTAAACAGTAATAATCCGTATACTAGTACTATATTAGTATATGTAGTTATAGAATACAGTAGACAAGGCGTTAAACTAGGCCGCTTATTAACTCGTAACTTGGCGCAAAAGCAAATACTGAAGCTTTAAAACTATCGCGGGTAAAGCAATTGTTTGTTTCAATACCACTGGGCTTCGTAAGCATGGTTTTCATTTCTGTGTGCCACAAGTAACGCCATAAATGGATAGATGCAACTGAATTCGAATAGGACTGTAATAATAGAATTATTAATTTCAGTTTATCTAGTTAGTAAGATCTGTCACTAAGACAGTATTAATTGGCGATAAAAATGTTAGTATTTTATGTCCGTTATGGTCCGGTTAGTATTAGTATAGTAATTGGCATTATTGAGTATTAATATTTATTATATACTAGCTTAGTATTATTTATTTTTATTATTTATGGTCACAAAGTTATTCTTGATGTCTAAGATACACTTCAACCAGTAGCTGCGTCGTTCGGATCGCAACTTTGCTGAGAACTATCCGAGATTTTGTTAAGACAACTTTGTTAAGATGGCATTTTAAATCTAGTTTCACGAAGTTATCCTCGAACGAATCTGCTATTATCCTCAAGAACTTGTGACTAAACATTTTAAAATCCTGTTTTTTAAAAGTATGCTTTAGGTACATTCAAAGAAGAGGAAGTAGTAGTGGAGAGTGTGAAGAGTGAAGTGAAGAGTGTAGAGGAAGAAATTTCTAAAATCAAAATGATAACATTCAAAACAAGCTCACTACTGCTTCTATCTCTCTATAGAAACGCAAATGATTCTTGTTTGTATACCACTGAACTATTGAGTCAAAGTCATGTCGCTAATTATTATTACATATTATTGTTTTATTTTGTAATGCTTTATAGGTATGTTGCTTTATATGTTGCTCTACATATTTCATATAAAAATCATTTCGATAATTATCCTAAATGAATCATCAAAGGTATAAAATGAAAATTAATTTTAATGTTTGCGACACAGAAAACTACTACAATAGTGAACTACAATAGTGAACGATAACATTAAAAAATTGAAAACAAAATTTGAATAACATTTTGAACATAATTGTCTAGGGCTTTAGAAGATATCATTAGAAACGCTCTTAATTTATTCATAACGGCCCACTGAACCCATCTTGCGGTATTTTCAAAATTGGAACGAAATATTAAACGACGTCCTCTCCTGAAAACGTAATGTACGCGGCAATTTAGTTCGTTAAAGGAACCGCGCACAAATTAAATCAAATTCCAAAAAAACATTGGTAAATGTTAAAGATTTAAGCAAATATACCAAACGGCGTTCACATTTGTATTCCGAATGTGTACAGTTTTACGATTTAGACGAATATTATATTACATGCGATATTTAACTAATTATCAAGCCCACTAATTTATTGGTTAGTGCATTTGATTGCTAAGTATTAAGCTAAGAGGTCTTGGGTTCAATTCCCACCCAATACAAGGATTTGTGTGATGAATACCAGTATTAACTTTGGTTTGAGTGTAAAAATTGTGTATGTGTACGTTTTAGCTGGTTTGTTGCCATAGCATAGGCTGTGCCTACTTTTGGATATGATGGCCTCTGTGGAAATGTCAAGACTAAACACATCGAACGCGTATGTTAATATATTGATGAAGTATACGTAATCTAACTCTTTATGCGCAAAAGGGATTTTTATTGTTTTTATTTTAATTGAGCTACAAATTCAAGTTTGTCAAGTTCAGGTTTTCAGTAATAACAAATAAAAAAGGAATATCCTTTTAATTCGTTTCAAATCCGTTGCAATCCCATGCTACAGTAGTTCGTTTGGCTATAAATATTAAAATATTGCTTTACATTTAACAAAAAATGCATAAAAACATTTACGTTTGTAGAATTCTGTGAAAATAGTCGCAGTCTTAAGACGCGTTCTACAGTAAAGGATATTTCATTTTAAGCAAAATGGACCGCTATCTTTTCTTGAAAGCAATGTAAACTCTATTCGGGCGATACTGGCAGTCAATAAATTTATCTGAAGCTTTAAGCTTTTAGCTGAACTGCTTTTCTTCTGATACGCAAACAAAACGGGGAAGAGAATAATGATTAAATACGGGGTCTTTATGATATTAGAAAAAATATTCAAAGTAAATGATAATGTTTTTTGCAGCGTTTCTTGTTGGAGTTTTAATTAACAACTCCAATCAACCTATTTTATGAGAATATAGTGTCATAAAGGAATTAATAAAGGTCTTAAATAATCCTGTGTAATAATCAACAAGATGTACTAAAGACGACATGTTTTAGATTTCCTTAGACTATCATTTATTAGATAATAAACCTCCAAATTATTTATACTTTCACTAAATGAGGTCGTAACAAAGGGCATATAACATCTGAAACTAATTAAACGAGGGTGAATAATTTAATTAACATATAAAATCTAAACCAGCAAGTATTTATGTTGTACCGTAAGTTAAATGGTTCTCTTAATTTAGTTTCAGTTTTTCCAACTGAAAGTAACAAAATATTTATACAATGTACAAGAGATATCCAACAAAGTGACATGGCAAGAGTGTGTGGGAGAGAAAAGTGACATTAAAGTCTCGCAATAAATGTGTGGCTAATGCATCTTAGTTATAAAATTCAACAGAGTGAAAAATGGAAACACCTCCACTGGGTTATTTCAGGAATGGAAGGAAAATGTAGAGAACGAACTGACTCAGTAAAAGATATACGTATGCTTTTATTATAGTAGAAAAATAAAATGTTTGTATAAAATAAACATCATGCCTGTAATCTCCGAAGTGTAGTATACGCTCTCGTTTCACCAGTGACATTTACTTTCCACCATGGAATAGGTGATGAGCTTATTGCCATACACCGGGCATAGATCCAGATTCCGAGTCATTAGTAAAAATTTCTATTAGAAAATCTAAGTTAGAAAAATCAAGTAGTACTGGACTCGAGAAGCGAACCCAGGACCTCTCAAACAGCGGTCGCGCTTGCTCGAACAACACGGCAGTCAATTACGCGGTTTATTAAAAATTAATCTCGGTAGAACGTTTAATTGTTTCTTCGTAATTAATTGTTACATCGGCTCTTACACTTTATCACACACGTGCCCGGCGCGACAACAAAAGCACATTACCCATTTACAACTCGCCCTTTCGTCCCTCGCACGTTTTAATCTATTTACTGATAAAATTTGCAGGAAATTAATGGGACGCACGGGCCCATTGGGTCAGAGTTCTGGCGAGGGTTCTCAGCGCGACCTATCACGCCACAGCGGAGATAGATTAAACATGTCTAGGGCCTTTTATCAGCAGCATCGGTTTTCTCACGGCACGTACCTTGCGTCCGAGCCATCCGAGCATGCCCTTTCTTATTTTTACACCAATTCCCTATTTAGGAATATTAATGTTATGCACTCGGTGCCCTCTACCTGCCCCGTATAGGGCCTGAGGTGAGGATATAATAAAAATAACATAGCTGGCGATGTTCTTTCAATAAATAAATCAAGATCAACAAATGTTATCCTGATTAGTATCCGCTTAACCTGAAAGATAACCTAGGTTAACCCACGCTGGATGTCATACTCTGTTAGCAATGCGTGTTTCCACCTATTTACTAATTACTGAAAATTGAATATGACATTTTTTATTAATAAAAAAGTGATAGTACAAAGATTTAATTTTTTTTTGCGATACACAAAATTTAATTTCTTAACGATACACCATGTAGGTTTACAGTCTATATAAGAACGAAATTTGATTTGCGCTCGAGCAATGTATAAAATAATATATTTATTAAAAAACAAAACATTGGAGAGAAGAGGAAAAATTTTGCAAAAATACGAAACCGAATTTCCCTGGACGCCTGGGGATTTTCTCTCGGCAAATTTTCTCGAAATATTCAAATTACAGTTTTCTTCTGACATTGCAGGACAAACGAATGTCATGACCTTGAGCAGATATAAGACAATAAGACGCTTGAATATCCACTTTGTTTATTGGTTTGTTACTCGGGGATGAAAATGTGGCACACATAGAATATGCATTAGGCTGGGATGTGTTTACAGACAAGTTCAACTTTGCAAGTCAACTAATTAACTAAAAACAGCGTGAGTTATGTTTATGTATATATGTGAATGTGTGTTGTATGTACGTATTTATGTATAAACATATACATTGTACGCACTAGGTTGGCCATACCAATAGACTTTTTCACCAGCGGTCTACTGGAAGACATTTCAGTGTGTAATAAGTGCCCTTGTATATATTCCTTTGTTTTTACTCTGTATACATAAAATAAATAAAAAAAAGTGTGACAAAACTTGGTATTTATTACAAAATAACTTTTGAAAAAGGAGTACACTTATTTAAAGCTCCTTTAAGGCTATGGTTTTATAGCAATTAAATCATCATCATCATCAGCCTATTCCCGTCCACCGCTGGACATAGGCCTCTCCAATGACACGCCACTGACCTCGACATTCAGCTCTTCGGATCCAACCACTGCCAGTCACTTTGCGTATATTGTCACTCCACCTAGCTGGGGGGCTCCTACACTACGAGTACCTTTTCCAAGTCGCGGTCTCAACTCCAGAATACGTCTGGTCCAGCGGCTATCGCTTCTGCGACAGATGTCCATGTGTTAAAAAATAATGTTTATTTGTTTGCATTTTTGTTTGTTTTTTGGTTTCTTGTTATTACATTCAAATATGTTCACCGTATCATATTTTATAGGTTAGTTTAAGTTTATCTTATTTGACTGCGTCGCTGGTCGAGTGAGAGTAACCGTGACTGCAAATCGAGAGGCCTTGGGTTCGATCCTCGGGTCAGGTACTTTTGGGTTTCTCGAACTGTAAATTCCTAGTAGTTCGGAGTGGTACCTATAACGTAACTGGTGAAAAAGACCGACAGAATCTACTGTGCCTTCTTTGACTATCTTTTCAAGGATTACAGGAGTTTGTTATAAAAAAATTATAATTTTTTGAGACAACTAATAATCTTTAAATAGAAGCCGAAAAATCTTTCCACCGATGAGCTTTCCGTCAATAACCAGTACTACTGTTATATAAATTCCTTTTTCAAAACCTAAAACGTAACGTACCTTATCTCAAATTCATCAAAAACATAAATCTTATTGTTTATGATCAGTGTCTTCTTTTGCGTCTCTCCAACTGCTTTCTTCTGTCCAATTCCAAGTTGAACATTAAAATTCATCTAACTTCCAAGATTGGTAGATCCTGTCTATAGTCCAAGTATAGCTATACATTTATTCGTGAAAGCCGAACATCCTCTGAGATTTACTGCTGTTGAATATTGAATTCCATTTATTCGATTCTGCGGTCACCACAGAGCGACAGAATTGTCTCCGTCGGATACGTCTCTTGTTTTATTGCTTACTTGTGCTTTATACAATTTCCTTCTATAAAAACACAATATTCCTCTCTTTTCTCGTTTACACGGACATAGCTCGAAAAGACCTTCTACTTTTAAATATGGAATCCAACTTTCTGGTCCCATAGCTATGGAAATAATCAAGTTTTGAGGTTAATAAAGTTCTCCATATTTCTAACTTGCTGGCGCTCTGCGGTGGCTTTCATTATGAAACTTGTATATAAATATAATTTCATGCCACGTGTTAACAAAACACTAACAATAACCATGGCAGAATTATTACATACGATGATAACCGAACAGTTGATACATATATAATTAAAACATTTACATAAAAAGCAAGCAGGTGATATTATACTTATACCCCGAACGAACGTATTGTTCATTATAGAAATATTAGTTCTGAGTAAGAATTGGCACTTAAATTCATGCCTGTAGTCCCCGAAGGGGTAAGCAGAGGAGTGTAGAATACTCGATCTACAGTCGCGTTTAACAATCACTTGACCTAAAAGGCAGTCAAGCTTTTCAAGCAACTTCAATCGGAAGTCATTTTAATTAAAAACAGTTTAAAATCCTTATAGTAATGGACTATCACGCTAGTCACAGTCCCGTCCGATCCCTTATTCCAGCTATAGAAGTGGGAGGAAATGGTGATAATTTCCCCAATTCGCTCCTCTATCGCTCGGCTGATAACTCCAGCGGAAATTGTAGGCAAAGACGAGTCAGGAAACGAGCCTCAAAGCTGGCGACAAATTACCAACATGAAGCTCAAACGGCAATTCTTTTACTAAATTATTGTTAAATATTTGTACTCCGTTTTTAGGAAAGTTGCGTCTTTTTATTCTATTAACAATAAATTAAATTGTTTTTTATGATTTCAAATATTGACTGCCTCGTTAGTCGAGTGGTTGCAAGTGCCAGTGCCGATCGGGAGGTCCTGGGTTCAAATCCTGGGTCGGATACTATTGGATTGTTCTAATTTAGAATTTCTAGTAGTGACTTGAAGTCTGGATATGTGCCCGGTGTATAGCAATAGACTTCCTCATTGCATGGAACCTAAACGTAACTGGGGAAACGTGGCAGTGTATTACACTCCTCTGCCTACCCGTACGGATATTACAGGCGTGATGTTTAGTCAACTGTACATCCATAAGTGCCGACAATGATGAAAAACCACACGTGCATTTTTGAGTAAACAATTTTGTCTATAAATCTAGTCCTTAAAACTTGTCCCTGTTTTCTCTATGGTTTTAAGAAAAGCTAGGATCATCAACACAAAAAAATAATAAACTTGGACGAGTTTAAATGGACAATAAAACCTAATAGCATCTCTGATCGCTTGATACAATGCTTGGTCAAGGTTTGACCGGATCTGAACATGAGCTTCTTAAATATTAAGGTGAAACGCAAATATTTAAGTATGCCCACGTGAAATATCTTAGCTTAGCATATAATCTTATAATAACTTAGTAGATGTGGTTATGAGTATGGAGAAAATGTGTTTATGTTCTAAATAGCAAGCTGAGAGTATAAATAGCAAGCTTAAAGTATAAATAGCAAGCTTAAAGTATAAATAGCAAGCTTAAAGTATAAATAGCAAGCT
>DWDT01001239.1:0-16565 GCA_018245595.1 Microceris scylla | reverse complement strand
ATTTAAATTACAGACGCACATTTACGAAAAATTTCAATAAAAACAAAGCCGAAGCCCCCTTATATGATAATGTACAAGCCGACGAAACAGTGACTAACAGTGAAGTATTACATATATTCATGGATGAAGTAAGCCAAATGTTGAATAATTTAGATGCTTCAGTTGCTGATTTGAAGTTAATTTAACCGTGGTAAATTGAGCAACGTCAGGCACGATCGGCACTTGGATAATTAGACGTAACTATAAATCCTAGAATTTCTGCGCACCCTACGACATTTAAACAGTCATAGGCTTTCAGTTAGAAATTTCAGTGTCATGAAAGTCATTGAACATTAAATAAAAAGAACAGTATAAGTACTACTATTATAAAAGTTGTCTGTATATATAACTCATGTATCTAAACGCACGGTAATCGAATCCAATATTCTACCACGGTAGTCCGTCAGACTAATACGTAAGTTGCAAAAACAAATAATATTGAAAAAAACATAAAACGTACCGTTTCATCTATGTTGTCACCACCATCCTCGTCCCGTTGGAGACACATCCAGATTTCACAAATGATTAATTATCAGTCCATACACAACACAATCGATTAAACCAATAATATTTACAAAGTTCGGGGCCCAGTGACGCGCCCTGTGGTACACCGTCGTGCTCTTGAAAAGACTGAACCGATATGAGACTTGATGTTTTGAATACAATCTGTAACAGAACAGAAAAACAATAATAAACTCAACTGCCAGTAGCCATAAGCTGAAGTGCGTTACTTCAAGGGATACGCTACATGTGACGTGAACGTATGCTTTTGGAAATTCAAGTCTATGGGAACATGGTTGAACACAAATGTTTGTGTGTTACCTAATTTTATGTGTTACGGCGAATGAGAACACTATTTTTATTACCACTAATTATTCCGTAGACCATAAATCCTATAGAAATTGACTCCATGTAAATACACTTGGTTTAGATAAACTGTTCTGATTGTTAATTTCAAATTTAATAGATTTTTGTAACAGTGTGTTTTAAAATCGATTTAAATAATTAATATCGGTAGAGAAAGTGAACGATGAAAATGAAAAAAGTCACACGAAAATTTTTTCGTTTACTCATTTCGTAAATTATATTTGGTTATTTAAGCCAAAATACACATATAAACTAATTTCACTACAATCTTATTTCAACCTATGTATGATTGACTACAAAGATAATTATAATACCATGACCTAAAAAGATTTACTGAATTAATAAGCCATTTTAGATCGTAAGCAAATTTTATGACACACATTTCATACTCGTTAATTTACGCGATTTTTCGTTTTGTATATTAATTTATACAACTCCCATACAATCTTTCATCTCATACTGTTCGATTTAAAAGTCTAATCTAAATATTATTTGTTTTTTCTCTCAATAAACTCTCTACTATATATATCTCTATCCTAATAAGGAAAACTCCACATCCATTATTGGTAACATGTAGAAACTACAAAAAGATTCGTACGAAACTACAGGTAACCTAGAACCTCCACCGCCAGATGCAGGTGAGGCTAGATCGCTACAATAACAATAAGTATTAGGTTTCGGCGAAGTACCTCAATTGTTTTGAGTGTTGGCAATTGTTTGGCATAACTCGACGTACGTTTTGGGGGATCGGGTGACCGTAAACATGAAAGCATAACCCAGTTTAATCCGACAATAAGTAACAGAGACGACAATGAACCGAACAGATTAGCACTGGACGAAAAATAGAGGCAAACGGGTATACAGATTCGAACTGGAGAGGGATAAATTGAAACTTTCACATTCAATTTAACTATACATATTAATTAAAACGTAAAAAATGTAACCATTGGGTATCATCATCATCATCATCAGCCTATTGATATAGGTCCACTCCAGTCCACTGCTGGACATAGGCCTTCCTCAAAAGGGGGTTTATGCCCGTAATCTCCACGCTGGACATGCGGATTGGAGATCGCAGGGCACGGCTTTTCGCACCGCCGACGCTGCTGCCCGTCGGTGGCCAGGGTATTTAGCCATGCCTATTTAGGCTGCGCTATACCGCAATCATCCCGTCGCCAGAGCCTCGTCTGTTATAGCAGGGTGCACCACGTGCTGGTGAGTTTGGCTTGGGCTCCTGAGATGGTGATTAAACCCCTCACACCCCATTGGGTATCAATTATTCAATAAAAATAAGAAGCAAATCTCCTGCAATATATTAATTAATTCTTTAATTACATTTCAATTAAAAATTAAAATTAAAATTGAAATAAACAAATAAAAACTAATAACTTATATAAAAGTAAACACTGCTACTGAAGCGTGTATCCTTTTGAACATTTAAGAACAAGATTATACTTCGCTGCAATCCTTGAAAGGCCATACATATATCCTAAATATTTACAATTTAAGTATTCAATAAAGGTGTCTGACTTCCCTAGTGAACGAGGTGAGAGAGAATTCGCCGCATTACTAAGTTTTAGAGCCTAAAAATAATATAGATTTAATTATGAGACATTATATTACATTACAATGTATATACATACTTAATCCGTTTGTTAGTTTTATTATTTCATATTATACTTTACGTATTTGAAAAAGATGCCCTATTTATTCAAAGGGAAATTTAAAATAAGGTCAATTAAATTAGGGAAATGAATACTAGGTTAATACATTTTATAATGATGCGATCACAATTGACTATTTAAGTATATTTTTTGACCCTAAAATCGCAAAATAGCATAAATTGGGCCTTTATATATGTATGTATGCAATATTACAATCAGACATTTAAAATCTTGCCTAACATTTCTAGTTCTATCTATTCACTTCAATATTTACTCATAAAACAATAAAATTATGCATATAATTATGGTAAATATTATTGCGTAAATAATAAATCAAATAAATACATAGATATCGAACACAGTGTAAATAAAGCACATAAATGATATTTATCTGTTAATTCAAATTGAAGATAACGCCATCTATTAGTAACTGATAAAACCACGAGCTCTTTCAATGTGCGACTGTTGGTTCAGTGCCACTGCCATCTATGGAAGGTAACCTGTAGCTTTGGTTTTTTAAGCGACGTCACGCCTGTTGCATACGGCGAGCCAATTGTTTACACAACACAAAAGACCCCTGTTTGTTTTTCGCTAGACGTTTCCTGGTTTGTTTTGTGTGTATCGTGCGTACGTGTGCGTGCGTGTGTTTTCACAGCCGGCTGTGTGTTGAGGACCGTACACAAAATGTTGTTGTTTGCATGGCTCGAGTCGGTAATAAATTTTCTGTCTGAACACTGAACCGTGGAGATATTTTATGTGGCTACAACGCTCGAACGTCTGCATGAGCCGTTCCGAACGTTATCCCTGATTTAAATCTTTGATTGGAAGAACTTAAAACGTGTAAACATCGAGTTGTAGCTATTTACGAAAGTATTCAATATAGGTACTTTGGCTTGAATTAAATGAATTAGGTAGTAACAAACAATCTAAGATAATTAATTTTATGTACCTATGTACAGTGTTGCTTTCTTTTTGTCGCAAAAATATTTCATACTTAACTGCTCGTCTTTGCCCGCGATTTCTCTTTGCAATTTATTGTCATGTTCGTAATTTACAGTCCATCTAACACAGATAGTGTTAGATGGACTGTAAATTACTACTATACTAATCAAGATATTTGCACTTAACACAAAAATTTACTAAAAAAAAAAATCATTTTCACCACACAGAAGACGTTTCAGGTACCTTTACTTTTTACTTTTTTGTACACACTCGCTTTTATAACGACTGAGATTAAATTTAATATTCTCAAGATAATTTTTTATGGATTTTTCTAAACTAATTTTCTCGTAGAAATTTCCCGTAGTGGTTCGTAGATTGGATTTGTGCCCGGGGTATGGCCATTGGATCATCACCTATTCCATGGTGGGTCATTAACGTAACTGGTGAAACGTGGAAGAATACTAAATTTCTCTGGATTACAGGCGTGAGATGCGATTTTTTATATAAATACTAAACTAGCTGCTAGCAGACACAAATAGCCATTGTCATGGATGTCCATGACAATGTCCATGCAACCGACTTACGGGGGTGTTAAAGTCAGTTCATTTATCATAATACCGAACAATAACTAAAGATCATGTCTTTCTTAATATACATATATGATACTTTAAGTACAAAATTTCTGCAATTTGCGTCTCCACAAATCAAGATAAGCGAGGATAGTCCTAAGTTTCTTTCAAGTATACACGGAAAAACGGTTATATAAAATACGAAGGTAAATTTAAAAAAAAATTCACGCCTAACATTCAAATCCGCAACATTTACAAAAAAAACTGTTTGCAAAAAACAATTAAATTAATCAGTCAACGTTAACACATAAGCCATATTTGTGTATTCATATTGCTTAGTTATCTTGACTAAGATTGAATTGCTTTTCAAAATCATACCTAATTTATGATCTGAGAAAAATGTACAATCTGTACAATTTTAACAATATGTAACATTAATATTGTATCTTTCCGAAGAGCTAGATAGAGGACTGTAGTGCACTCCACATTATATTTTTAACAATCTTATTTTAAATCGAATTATAGATATAGTGTTTTACCATTTTGATAGTCATTGAACCGAACGCGAAACTCAGTCTGGCCGAACATACCGATTGAGCAATACTAACTGTTATACTGTTTAAGGACGATATGGCATAAAATATTTTAGCTTATCCGAATTTAGAATACACGTGTTTGATATAACTAACTTCCTTCTACGCTTGTCACGGTGCCTTATGTGTGACTGGAAACAAAACAAAGCTGAAGGAAAAAAAAATTGCAAGCATTATCATAAACCTGTTTAATTTAGACGCACAGAGATCATTACTATAATAAAACGTACTCGCATTACTAGGTATTTATTATAATAACAAACCATTAATAATGTATGAGATGGAAATTATGATACATTTGTCCATAATATTGTTTTTGTGATAGATGTACGTATCTGTGTGCATGAAAAAAAAGTTATAAAATGTATGAAAAAGAAATACGAGATTTGATTGAATGTTTTTTTATCTGTGTCTATTATTTTAAACCCAATAAGATAGATACGGGGTTCAACGGTATCAGAATTAATTCCTATTTATGCTGTTAAGAAAAGATGTTTGCGCTGTGCAGGACGCGGTATTAAAGTAGCACATATGACATTCAGCTAACTGAAGATAACTGCCTTGACAGTTTGTCTCTAGAGAGCATACTCCATCGGCCGGTTACAAAAAAGATATGCTCTTATGTCTACGGAAAAATATTCATACGTTCCAACATTCGTCCAAGCATTCAAAATGTTTCAGCATTTAAAATGGTTAAATCAATGTACACACGGATCATTTCTGTGAACCAGTGGAAGCGACTGCTCATTAATATCTCCAATTTTCTCAAGCTGCAATTAATTCAGGGCTACATTCAAACACACCCAGTATCTTGAAACTCAACAGACTCTAGAACACAGACCACTGTAAGTTCAAAACAAGGAAGCCAACTAGAGGAGACACGTGGCCAATATATAAACAGACAAAATTCTTGAGGTTAATTATGCCCGGTGCTGTGACAACTTAACTAAGCCGGACTGAAAAGTAAATTCCGATATTATATTTCAAAAATTAGTACCTAATTTAATAATAGTTTCCAAATTATCTCACAACTCCTATTTACCAGTTACGCAAATAAAGAACCAAAAACGTAGTTGTAGACTATAATCCCCTGTTCCAAGGGTTCTGTTTCGAACCCAGGCGAACATCTCTTTCCAAAATTATATGCGTTTTTCAAGATATCTCTTGCTGTAAGGGTGAATGATGATGATATAAAATGAATTTTGCAACAGGTTTTATACTATTGGTTTTTCACAATTCCTCCATATTTGTTTCTTTTATCGACTGTTTATTATCAGTCACTGAAGACGCACGGAAAAATCACATACAAATTAATTGGTCCGTACATAATATTTTAAAATTTTGCGATAAGACTTGAAGGATATAGATACTACATAGTACCAATGTTCAATGAAATGTATATAAATTACGTAAACAGACTAGATAAGATTAAGTTTTTTAAATATACAAAAATATTGTTATCAGTGACAAACGCCTAATGAATCAAAATTCATACGTAAATACTTGTTAGGTACTGTTTATACATCCTGCGCGTTTAGTCCTGTCAGAAAGTCGGTGTAGATATAATAATCTATTTCACTCTTTCCGGACCGTCTCAAAAAAACCCAGCATTGTCACCAGAATTGCCTTTGTTCCTAAGTCTAAATTATTTTTACCGGCTAGACATTAAATTAAATTTTATACAAATTAATACGCATATAATATTCTAGTAGCTTAAATTCTATTGTTATAAATTTATTAAAGAATAAAACACAATATAAATAATGTCATTCCGTCAATGACATATTTCATCATCATCATCAGCCGACTCCCGTCCACTGATGGACATAGGCCTCTCCAATCGCATTCCACTGAGCTCGATCTTCACCTCTTCGCAATCAACCAGTTTCTCATATTAAATATTTAGAAAAAAGAGAACACACTTGGGCATCACGGTGGAAAGCGTCCACACTCAGTCTTGGCGTGGGTACCCAAGCATGACCCACCACTACTGATTTTCGGTGAGGACCTCTAAATGACAATTTAAAGTCCTTTCGCTAGCTATGATCAGTTAAGTCTTAATGTACAAAAGGCTGTATTTCCGCAACCACATTGTTTAACTAGATATACAAGTTATTTAAATTTTAAAGCATGATATCGTATCGATATCAAATATTAGAAATACAGAATAAATATAGTTGTCAGCCAACCCGCACCAGCCGGCGTGGCCTTAACCCTTTTCATTCTTAGAGAAGAATTGCGTCCAACAGTAGAACGATAAAAGGGTTGATGATGATTAATAGATCTATCTCGACGTAGGTACTCTTGGCGTTGTACTTTTGACTTTGTACTCTAGTATTGTATTCGAGACTAAAATTCTCTATATACGACAGACATGTCATCTCGAATTGAGTTTTGATCTAAGACTGAATACCAGTGGCAATAGACTGTGCTCAACACGTACAACCATTGTGTGTAAACACATGCATATGTGTGTAACGGAAAGAAAAAAATATTAGTCAAATTCAAAATCAATATTTATTAATGACAAGGGATTACCTTACATTGAGATAACAATATTTTTTGAGGTTTCTAGTACAATTTTATTTTCTTATGCCACGTGTCATACAACGCAAACATTGAGAACGTCCCGCGATATTCAGAACGCATGGTAACTCTAACTATAATTTAGAATAATTATAATGTTCTTTGCCTCCGCAAAAAAATATATTCACAAACATTATAATATAAACTTTTATACATTAAAGTATTTATTATTGCCTCCACGGCGCAATCTACATGCAAATTTAAGTAAAAATTTTGACGAATGCTAAAATACCGGTTCGTATTGTATATTTTGTTCCTCATTCTAACACAAATAACGAGGCCGATGGGAATTTTTATTGGTTTCTATATATTTTTGCGGAGTACGTCACAACATTTGTGGTAGTTTTATGAATATTTACATGACAATTTATATCGTGTCTATAGAAAATGTTTCTACCTGGTTGGCGTTAATTCATCTAAGTATTTTGACAATAGCCAGCACACGAGGCGTTCCATACAATTACTAATCCACAACAACATGATTGCAATGTAAGCTTATATTTTGATTGACCATTACTGTTTTGTTTTATGCCATATAAGGATAAACTCTATCTATGGAACCTTAGTATGAAAGGTAATAACAACATCAACGATACAGAGGATTTATACAACAGTAATAAATACAACGATAGAAGTCCCACATACTAAAATAAATTTAAGAGGTTCTACTCGTATGGCACGTAAAGTGAAATTTACGTTTATTTAACTATTGTTAAAATTATATCGTCACGCCGGGACCCTTATATGGTAGGCAGAGAGCACCGAGTACCAAATATCTCTATTCTTGCACATCTGATGTTCTTCGTATATCCATCACTGTCTTCATAAATGCACACCCGTTTCAAGTACTTCCGACTCCCCATCAGTCAGTATCACGCCTACTTGGTCAATACACATTTTTGTATGTATGTACGAGTATTTATGTATGTGGAACAGACCTGGGAGGTCTGTAAGTATGGACATATTTGGCAGCTAGTGCCCTCTGCCTATCCCTCAAAACACCTGGTGTGATGATACAATAGTATTATACATAAAGTACTCCTTTATTTACATGTGTAATGACCCAACTGTATATACTTAAATGGTGAAATAACCGAATACGACCAACATCCGTCTAGCGCGCCTTTCTGTTTGTTTTAACCAGATAAACTTCACACATTCGCAAACAGCACGCTTTTTAGGGTTCCTCGTTTAAAACAAAAGCATTTGCAAATCCCTTGCTAAGAACCTTACTGATTGCACTTGTAATTAAGGCAGCACTTATTGAAGTAGAACCTCATGGATTGTAGTTGAGGCGATGATTATTATTAGAAATGAGAAGAGTTCCAACATACTGTACAGCTCTGAATTAGATTGACAATTTGGAACGTCATCCTCATCAACGTTATCATATTTAAATCAAAACATAATGTAACATCACGCCTGTAATGCCCGAAGAGGTAGGCATAGGAGAGTACACTCCCACGTTTCACGTTTCATCTTTAAACTAATTTTTATCTAACTTTTATCTCATTTCCCTTTAACACGGGTCTCTACAGAATGAGTATGTTGAGGCCACAGTTTGCCACGCTGGTTCAATGCGTGTTGGCAGATTTCAGACGCTTCTTAAAACATTCTTATAGATGTCTTCTATCGTTATAATTTGACACGCTTCGGTTCTCAACCCCCTGTCATACAAGACTAACGTTCTAAATTCTAACATTTGAATATGAACCAGATATTCTGTCCAGTATGAACCAAGTCAAGTAAACGAGATAACTTGTCAATATACGGAACCTATAAAAAGTAATCCACTGCACACCTTTCAAGTTTTTTTTTAAACTGGCACACTCACACACAGCCATACACAAACAAGCACACACACAACAAACGAACCGTAAGAAACTCGAGCAGTTTTCCCATACTATTGTTTCCATGTTTCCCTGCAAACAAAATTGCGTAACTCCGATTCATGTTGTCTATGCCTGTGTTGTGTCTGTGTGTCTGTATGTCTCTGTGTGTGTTAACAATCAACATGTAATTTACGTAAATTCATTACCCGTTGTTAGTATCAGCTGTATAGGGTACTATTAGTCAGACAGATAGACAGATAAATGAGAATATAGAATGGTAATTACATGTACTCGTATGCTCAATCGCAATTGGTCCGAGTTGCAGGCTACAACTTTAACCCTTTTCATTCTTAGAGTCGTCCAAATAACGTCTACTACGTCCAAACAAAAGAGTCGCTGATGATATAATATACATAATAGTTATAATTACTTGGAAATATTACATTTCAGCCGTAACTAAATAAAACGTTTAAATCTACATGCAACTGTTTCAAACATATAAATTTTATTTTAAAATTCTAACTCTATATCAGGCTATTGTGAGTACAAAAGAATTAAATACGTCTCAAACGTTGAATATTAGCATATTTTGATTAAAAAACACTACAAGGAATTCCTATATTAGCAAAGACCAATTTGTTTAATACATAAATGTTGACTATTTTATATGTAACAAAGAAATAAGTTTATCAACTCATGGTCAATGGTATCCTGCGCATATAACTAATTGCAACAGCCGAGAAGTGTCCAATATACTGCCCACATTGAAGGTAGCTAGCTCTCTTTGCGCCATGCTTGAAGAGTCCCAAGAGCAGTGCTACGGGAGTCGGGAGTAGGTACGTTAAAAAGAAGCTCATTCCACATTTTACGATATTAACTTTTTAGAGTTTGAAATGAAACGGAAAGATTAATTGTTTTAGAAGTTCTTGAAGAAAATGCAGGTATGAGAATTAAAATTTTGCTGTTGACAGTACATTTTCACATTAGTAAAATAAAATTCTATCAATACTATAAAACTTTTTTATAAACATGTAAATTGGCTACCCTACTTGACTGCCTCGTTGGTGGAGTGGTAGCAAGCGCGACTGCCGATCGAGAGATCCTGGGTTCAAATCCCGCGTACTATGGGATTTTTCTAATTTAGAATTTCTAGTAGTTCCTCGGAGTCTGAATGAATGCTAGGTGTATAGCAGTAGGCTCACCACCTATTCCATGGGACTTAAATGTAACTGATGAAACGTGGAAGTGTATTGCACTGCTCTGCCTACCCCTTCGGGGATTACAGGCTTGATGTTATGTTGGCAACCCTATTCTGCTGTTACAATAATTCGGCTGTTGCAATACAACTCCAATAAATCATATATTTCTTGTCCTTCTACAATGAGTGACATCTATTTGTATCTTTTTATAATTATTAAAGCTATATATTTATACATTAAAAATCTTCCAACATCCACTTGGCCAGCATGGCCGATTACGGGTTAAACCAATCTCAATCCCACAGTGGAATGATAAAAAAGTCGATAATTAAACATACATATTGTCACGCCTATTTACCATGGAGTAAGCAGAGATTAAGCATTTCCTCCTGCTACAGTAACGGCAGACTTCTTTTGTCTCTGCTACATATAATAAAGTTGTTATAAATACTCATCTCTGAAAGTAATTTGCGACCCGGTCATTTCTGTAAACGTCCCCGATTTGTGCCAGGTATGTATTTTTTCAGCTGATGATATATTTTGAATTAGCGTCTACTTCGCTCATTCTTTCCCCGATGGCACGTGCCAGCGATGTTTAGGAAACAAATCGAGGTCGGAAGTATAGTTGATAGGCATTTATTTAGAATTCGAGGTCGTTACATTATTTAGGTTGTTGTGTTTTATCAGTATGAAGGCGCAATTTCGTACTACAAATGTACTCGTATACCGAAAATTTACAGATAAAACATAAACAGATAATACTTATTATGTATAAATACTGGTAATACTACATATTATATATACATATCTAGCAGCATCGTTTATCGAGTATTATGTAGTTTGTAAACGCGACTGCTGATAGAGAGGTCCTGGATGCGATTCCCGTGTCTGTTACAATTACGTTTTTCTAACGTGCAAACCAGCAGTAACTCGAAGTTCGAATTGCGCCCGGTTATATGGCAATAGGCTCACCACTTATTCCATAATTGGATGTCTGGCAATGTGTAATTTCTCTTGCAGGTTTTTATCGTCATTAGACATTAAGGTAAGCAGAGAACACCGAGCACCAAATACCTCTATCCTTATAAACCAAAGTACCTCTACATTCAGAACCTACGTCGTGCATTCAACCGCCATCAGGCTTCAATAGCAATCCATACATTTATTCAGGTAAATGAGAAGCATGTGCGTTTTTACGATATACTGTAATATTTGTTGTGTATTTTTGCAAGGTTCGGCCGATAACAGTATCGCGCGTCACGCCCACTCGCTCGGCTAATATAAACACTACACACACACACGCACACAGCCACACATGCAAATACAAAAAACATGGTTATGAACATTGTTTGTTGCTAAGTTGCCTAAAAAGAGGCTTGAATAACGATCATTGTGTACACGCAGCGTATACAGAGTGATGTTTTTTGATTTTTTTTTTGTTTTTTGTTTTCTACTCGTAACTGGTCATTGTTATCCACGTGTACCGTGTACGTGTGAGTCATGTGATACAGCCGTGCAATAGATTCCTGTAATTTGGCCATGTATACAAATTACGTGATTATATTTAGGTACAATTTATCCCATAGTAATACATGTAATAATCATAATTCATACGTTAAATTTTATGCGTAGATATAAAAAAGTGTATATATTATAAAGAGCTAAGCTTTTATATTTTATTATAAAAAGAGTGATTTTATTAACAATTTTACCATTCCCATTAAGTTATAAACTGTTGTTCGTCTATCACAAACAGATAAAAATAATATACTCACATATTTTCCTTATCTTTAATCACGATTTGTGTTGTTATAGTATAAACAATTTTAGACATACATATATTTCTAATTCAGTTTGTAATGAAACTGTACTGGATTTTAATAATAAAGGAATATATTTCAAAAGATTCCCTTAACTATAAACATACCATCAATCAATTAAATCTTCGTTAACTTCTCGAGTTTCATATGAAGATGAAAAGGTAAGGAGGAGCGTAAGGATTATCAGAGTTTTACTTAAGAGAACAATATGGAGAAGTCTAATCTATGTAATTTCCTTGACATTTTCCTTCAATGACTTTAATTAACCGCACATGACTTTATCTAATTAATCTAACTATGGTTTCGTGACAGGAAAACGAACCTTAAACAGGTATGTGGAACTACAATGTTTTTCATTTACATTATGAAATTACGACAATTTTAATTAAATCACCAAGAAAAACAACACCTGTATATGACCCCCAAATATCCGCAACGCACTTATAAGTAAAAATAACTTGTTCGCAATCACACACACACACGCCCACACACGCTCCGAGCATGACATTACTCTGACAAGTTACACCGTCTAGTCTACACGGCTTCTTTATTTCCAACCGACCAAGGACTCCGTTTTAAATCAGCATTTTAAATGAACAATATAATAATTAAAGTATAAAAGCTATTACATGTAATTAAATTAATAGAATTAAAGACGCTTGGTTCACGAACGAGTGAATAGAATTGTTTCATAGCGAAAATGAGAACATACTGTAGTTTATACATATACAGCTCAGTGATTGGTCTATTTGTGTTGCTAATTTTTTGATACTGTTATTATACTGACGTCACTATCATCTTTGAAGGTAGACAACTAAAAATCACGTCATCATTATCGTCATCATCATGATCGCCGTTATGAACATCATCATTGACTTAATCATTTATATGACACAATAAAAAGGGTTAACACCATAGTCTGCTAAGCTGGCTTAATACGGGCTAAAATACTTCAGATACACTAGAGAACATTATTACGACCTTTGAAGTAATGGGTATCCTCGCTATACTTATCATTAACCGTTCTAGCAAGTTGTATTAAAAAGTCGTAATGTATAAAACTGTATATACTCAGATGTGTGGCAGGATCCAAACCCCACTGCTTTATCCTATGTTTCAACTCAATTTTTGGATAAGACGTGTCCACTAACTTATCTGCTTACCTCTTCAGGCATTATAGGCGTGAAATTACGCATGTTAAACTTTGAACAGTTTTGTCATATACCATTTTGTTAAATTGATCACATTATAAATATCATACAATTTTTAAAATCTCATAACAACATTCATTTTACAATCACGAAAAAATGTGAACTAAAATTATTCCCGGCTAGTGGGAAAGTATTCTTCCAGCTTTGATAAGAAAACTAGTACCTACTACATGATTTTTAAAATGAGAATCTTTGTGTAGGTTCTGCTCATCACAGAACGCTCCTTAGTTCTATAACTTACATTAAAATTTGGAATGCGCCTGCGCAAGGTGACGGCGGCTCCATTCATTAAATTAATAATATTATCTCTATAATATAACATTACTTAACTATGCTTAAAAGATACGAGGACACACAACCAACAAAAGCTGCGGCTTATCATAATATCGTGTTTGGTTTCGAAAATCAATATTTGTTTTTGTCAGTAAATAACAAAGCTAACCATGAACAAAATGAGTCACCGTTACCACGTAGAACAGCTAATACAATTCCTTTATAAGATTCAATTCCTTCCATTTATCCAATAGTTAAAAAAATTTACTTTTGCTGTAGGAATTATCGAACTTCCTTTTTCTTTGAACGATATTGGAGCTCTCATGTGAACACTTGTACGTCAATAAATATCTAGTCTATGGTACAACAGATAATTAAGTCCGACACTGACAACTTCAACTATGACAAATCTCACACTTGTCAGTGAGCGCAGTGTTCCGGAATATGGTTATATAGATTAGTCTTCGTAAATCAATGTTTGTAGAAATATTCTGATATACGTGCGTTTTCATATTCGAACCGCAAACTGCTGAGTAGGAGAGTGAAATGAAGCTGGTTGGGTTATAACTTCTGTCCAAATATTGATTAGGTTTGGTACTTTGAAAAGTGGGAAGGAAAAAATATTGGTAAAAATCTCCTGTGATATCTATAAAAGTAGCTTCTGAACTAAATTTATTTCCATCGCCTCGTTTAAATAGGTTAGGTTAGGTTGATCTAGGTTAGGTTGGGTTAGATAAGTCCGTAAAGTGCATACATCAAATAATGTGAGGCTCTAAGGTCAAATGCCTTCAACATATTATACCTCTTTTTCCGCTCAAATTCTGAAACGACCTGGCTCTAATTAGGTACGTGCAATACAGAATTCTCTTTTACAATAAGACAAGGGGCAATGCTCGTTTTACAGTAATACATTCAAATGTTCGCTTTTATTAAAAAGAGAGAAGATAATTCAATAATCAATACTTCTCGCAAGATGTTATCCCGAAGATGCCTACCAAAATGACAGCCTTCCAAGATATCTAAATCGAAACTGACCTGTAGGTGATTGAAAGAAAACGTACGAATGATTCTTTTCCATTTTTGAAAAATATTGAAATCAACATCCGGTGAACACAAACATTTAGTTAAGTCCTCGATTTGAAAAAACCGGTCTAACGGTCTGAGACCCTTGTTTTTATAATTCCATCCCCTTTATTTGCCTTTCTCAGTCTCGCCATGGGTAGCCGACTCTCGGCCTGGTGTCGTGTCACCCCTTTGAAATTTTGAAGTAGTTTCATATTTTACATATAAGATGCATTGGGTTGTTTATATTTGATGTATAATTCCGAGATCGAGACCGAGAGGCGTATTCGAGACTCTTAGCATTACACCTTTAACATCATCATCATCATCATCAGCCTACTCCCGTCCAGTGCTGGACATAGGAATCTCCAATGGCACGCCACTAAGCTCGATCTTCAGCTCTTCGCATCCAACCACTGCCAGCCACGTTGCGTATATCGTCACTCCACCTAGCTGGAGGGCGTCCTACACAACGTTGGAACCTGCCTTACTTGCCGACAAGTCAACCCGTTTTAAAGAAAATTTTAAACTGTTCCTATTTTCTACGGCCTTGTCTCTAATAACATGTTCTATAAATAGATGTCTTCAGGTCTTTCCAAATTTTAAATTGTAAAAATGATCAAGCATTTTAATGGGTAAAATAATGCTGAGTACTTATGAGGAAATAATTTGTCTGGTCCACAGAAACTTGTCGGCCATAAAATGATTATACTTAAATGCATCTCAAGAGATGTTGCCGTTACAAATCGTACAATCGAAACGATCAAACAAACGGTGCGGGGTTCATAGTTGTTTCATAGTTTTATTGCACTAAGGAAATCAAAATATTTGAAGGTTTGCTTAAGTACTTATATGTACTCTTTACTCGTTTATTCCGTGGATAAGTTATCAAAATTGACGGTGGGCTTTACCAATGTGGCGTTTAATATTGTGTTATTTTAAATAAATCTTACTTACAAATGACGTCAAATTATGTATGTACCTGACTGTTAGTATAATAAACTGAATAATGTTTTTAAAAACTACTGCTCCTCAGGCTCATTAGGCTTATGCCTTCACGTTATTATCTTTGTCCTTTACAGATGAACGACACAAGTGTTATAAGTACTCGTGTACTTAAACTCATATACATCATCCCCTTTAAACTTGAACATGACGCCCTGACTTCGATCTTTATTTTGTACCCTGTCCCTGGAAAAATCAATGGAATAAATTGTTGTAAAATAATCAAAGCCTTATTTGTTTTATTGAAACGTTTACCTCTTACCAAAATAAATCGTTTATTCTGTACTTCAAACGATTCAATTTACAACAAATCCAAAAAGTATATAGAATTGAATGAACATTGCGTGATTGTGTTTTATGGACAGCACTAATGCGTTTCCTTTTCATGAACACTCACGCAAAATTGTCTACTTTAAACATGGATGAAATTCATGATTAATTCACTGCCTTGTTGAGCTAGTGGTTGCAAATACGACGGCCGATCGGAAGATAATGGGTTCAAATCCAGTGTCGAGTACTATTGGATTTTTCTAACTTAATTTTCTAGTAAATATTTCTAGTAGTGGTTCGGAGTCTGTACGTGTGCTAGGCCCACCGCCGGTTGCCATACATCCGGCGATACCATTGTAGGACGTAAATGTAACTGGTGAAGCGTGGCGGTGTATTACACTCGTAATGTTACATGTTACTCGTATGTTTCATGATTAATACTTTTTCTTATAAATAATTACTTAATTAACGTACTCATTCATACACAGCGAAAAGTTTATTTATGTTTCTGAATACAGCAATTTGTTAATATCTCTCAATCTAATCCAAATATGGATTATTCAAATTCAAATTCAAATTCAAATTCAAATTCAAAATGGTTTATTGTGGACAGTAGGTAAAAGGATGTTACAA
>DWDT01001238.1:0-16570 GCA_018245595.1 Microceris scylla | reverse complement strand
AAAATTGGTATGTATCTATATGTATTTGTATGTTGCCGTAGCCACGCGCGCCGGGTACAGCTAGTTATATTATATTTTGTACAGTATCTATGTTTTGTCCCCTTTTGTAAGTAAATGAGGTCATGTAATATGGATTTACGTTTTTTTGTATCAGATAAGTATGTAGGTATGTAGTTGTTGTTGTCTCCGAATTCGAAATTGATTGAGTTAAATATGGTAAGCTTTATATAGGATCATTACCTATATCTATTAAGTAGGTAATCTGTGATTTAGTTCATGTTTATTTTATTACAATGTATTGAAAATGTAGTGACAATTACACGCGATTCGGGCAACGTAGTGCAGGACGCCCTCCGGCTACTTAGGATGACGATCTGCGGGAGGCTGCAGGCAAAGGCTGGATGCCGTAAGCCGAAGGCAGGGACGCTCACTAGGGGAGGCCTATGTCCAGCAGCGAACTGAAATAAGCCGATGATAATGATGTTGATGCTAATAATTAGACGTAACCCTTAAAATTATTAGGTAAGAAAAAGTATTCGTAAATTATTTTTTAATATAGGTACTGTGTTATACCTCACCCCGTACAGGACAGGTAGGTACCTAATCATCTCAAACACGGAGGGTTAATAAAATAAACACGTAACACGAGTATAGACATAACAGGCAAGATAAACATTGAGCGTAAGCTCGCGTCTTCAGTAAACAAAATTATATTCCTTTACAGGAACACTTGCGCACTCGTGCACCAACTTCAGTCAGTTAAAAAGCAATGCATCTTCACTGTATAACTACATAATTCCTGCAGTTAACACCAACTATCGCCGTATTTATGAAACTCTCAGGAAATTCATTTTTCACTGTAAGTATATAGGCCTACCTAAAAATAACTAGGTATCGGACATTCAAAATTCCTCATTTCATTGTATTTAACTACATGTATTTAAAAAAAGTTAAATAAATTATAGTAACAGAAGGAATGTATGAATCCCGTATTTTTAGTATATGGTACCTAATGAGTTCCATTAACACCGTGACGATTGACTGACGGATAGTAGTAGGTAGTACCTATTTGTTCTTAGTGTTTAATCACACATTACTTCGGATAGGCTCAATTTCCACTAGGCAGAGGCGAAGCGATGCGTCGAGATAAGTAGGTACATACCTTAAGTTTAAGAGCAAATTGAGTTCCATGCAATTTGCATAGGTACAGAAATTTAACAATACCATTATACATTTTGTTCGAGATTTAGGTACATGCGAAAACGGGCGTTGACGTCCGTCTTTACATTTTTTGTAGACAAAGCACTTTAGATAAGATAGGTAGCACTCAATGTCCTATTAAAGTGTGGCGTTTCCGAACACAACCAAAGAGCACAGAACCAGACTGTCATGGCGACGCCCTCGACATATCTAACTGAGAGCGATTGATTTTTGAATTTGCAACCAGAGTTGGTAACGTGTATAACGAAATGACGATTTGTTCGGTACACATAAATGTATTTAGATCTGTAACTGGAGTCAGTAAGGTGTACCTATAGCGAATACCGCTAAAAATGTTTAAGTCAGCGTCACTTCGACTCTATTGTAATAAGAATTGATCCTTAAGTTCAGTTTCAACTACTATGTAGGTAACTATCGTAGATATAGTGTCAGGTGTTATATATACTTTTCATAAATAAAGATAGCAGACGAGCTATTTGATGGTAGGTGGTCACTATTACCCATGGACATATGCAATGCCAGATAAGTTGCTAATGCGTTGTCCTCATTGAGGAATTCTTTTATCACGCCTCTTCAAAAGAACTCCATGTTATATAACAAACATGTAGGTATAAGCGTTAAAAGGAGATACGACAGGTTACCACTCTTATCTGCTAGCTCTCCCAATCGACAGAACTAGAACATTCGGCTCCATGGTTCTTAATCGGACGGCTAAGGAGTAGAACACCCTACCTACTGGCCTCTATTTATGATCACATAGTCTAAGACTCTTTAAGCAAGAATGAAAAGGCACTTTCTATGCCAAACGCTAGCATATCGTATAGGTATACCTATATAAATTTATTTTATTTATTTAAAGACTATAAAGTAATCCTTTTGTTAATTGTTGGTGACGAATCGCAACTTCCGTTCTTGCCCAGACTAAAATAGACTAAGTTGGTTCTGCTGCGTTCCAGTCCAGAGGTAGGTACCTACAAGCAGTAGGTATTCCACATGTGGCTATATCTGCTCTTTGCAAGGTACTAGTATCTGTCTTATCCGTGTCGGGGCGCAAAAAGAGTATAACCCCGACACCATGCTGGGATACAACAGCGTCGTAAGAGTCGCCTAAACTCGGTGCTTGATTGGTAGTAATGTTATGATATCCCCAATGGACCTCCTTCAGGTCGAAGTCTACCGCTAAATGACTGTCGTTTTCCGCTTGTGCGGCTGAGAGCCAATGTTCCCCCTTGTCCTGTCCTCCTCTATCCTTTCTGTGATATCTTTACCTGCGTATCCTTAGGCCCTGTGGATTGTAAAGTCACCTTTACTGCTTCGGAGCATGGTATAATGTCACGGGGGTCAGGGAAACCCGGTGAAACGGTCAGCCATTTCCCCGGGTCCCCTACTAGCCAGGGGCCGGCCGCTGGTTAGTTGGAGACCTGATTTGAGGTATTAAAGACTGCCCCGCCAACCGGCGATACGATTCTGCTGGATACTTATACAACCTGTGTACAATAAATTCTTCATATGCCATCCGCGTCGTAGACAAGACAACCTTGGGGTACGCCGGAGTTGAGCCGTGTCATATCTGAAGAGCAACCGTGCACCATAACCTTAAAATGTGGCTTAGATATTAAGCTGGCCATCCATTTACTTTTCTTACGAATCCTATCAGATAGTAATTTCGAAAGAAGGGCTTTATGCCCTAATCAACCGTTTTAGCAAACTGAATCATTGGTTACGCTGATGAAAGCAGTTACGGAAAGATACTTTCCGCCCAGGGGCTGGTAAAGAAAACATCTAGAGCCTAATCATAAAGTCGTAATGAAGATCGTAAACAAAACCCTTGAGAGTGTGTCCAAACAGGGTAGAGCGAATAGGGTCGACTTAACTGTATTTACCGCTTAGCGAATTCAGTTCCTTTTATCATCCACTTCTCAGGATGAATCCCTGAGTTATTAAGGGAATCTTGGGTATCGATATCTCATCTATCCTTAACTTCAGTGACTTCATCGGATCGAAAAGATGGATATTCTGAACAAAATGAAGCAGTGCTTCACGCCTATGCAGTTAATAGTCGGCTCAAGGCACAGGTTCGGTCTTGCATGGGATACTGCTGCAATTTATCGGATGGATCTAGCCAGTATGTGGTGGGTTCTATTGACTCGGTTTAGAAACGTGCCAGGTAAATTATATACCTAAATGACGATAACCTTGGAGTCTACGTAAGAACTACACGATTTAATTTCTCCATAAGCCTTGATTCACCGACCATCTAGACGCATAGCAGAATACTATCCTTATCTGGTAGATTTCTCAACTGCCAAAACGAACGATTTACTTTCAAATTTTTAACAGACCGCTAAAAAGTGGAATACACTAGGTACCAATTTTTCAAAACAACGGTAAATAGGCATTTCCCAGGCATGGGTGCACCATCTTAGTACACATGCGCTTATTATCAGGCGGGATCGCGACCAAACGCTGTCTATCATATGATAAAAAAGTTATGGTTGTTTGTAACTTTTGCTTCTCTTATTTACTAACGCTCAGAGGCGTTTCACGTCTAACAAATTTAATTATATGTTTACTGCTGTATAAGAGGTTCACTAGTATGGAGCTTGGTGCATTGTATTAATACACTATTTAAAGGCCGGAACACCGTGGGGGCCGTCTTTCAATACCAAGTACCTACCTACATTACATTTTATGCACCTATTTACCCATATCGTTTTTACATAAATATAATTATTCTTATCTAATAACGTGTGTGTAACCATTCTGTATTGCCCGTGTGTGAAAATGATTGTTTTCTTTATTTACTGTGTAAATAAACTGTTCGGAACGAGTTATCTCCTAGTGACAGATGAATGACTGTGGGCGAGTAGTTAACTATAAGAGTCCGGCGTGATAGGGAAGGTCTGAAATAAAAAGGAGGTGCCGTTTTTGTAATTTGTTTATTTTTCACCATTTATCGTAAAACTTCCCTACGGCACACCGCGCGCAGCAGCGCACCAATATTCCGCCTTGTGTATGTCGAGTCGAGAGCGCTCGCCAGCGCACGCACACACGCACGCACACGCACACGCACTCACGTACGGGTTCGTGTCGCGCTCGCACATCATACCATAGCATACTCAACTGGATGTGAACAGAATCGATACACAGCTATTTAGTACAAAAGAGCTTCGTGCAGGACGACATTCGTATGAAATAAATAAGCATACAAAATTAACATTTGAGAGTAATAGAAATAATACATAGAAATATCCATCGTAAGTACAGTCGAGCACCATCTAGCCGCAGTCTAACTGCTTCCTTACCCATACGATATAAACCCCGCGCACGGACGGATCGGACGGCCGCTTCGCGCTCCGTCCGCTCCCGGCGACTGTATAAATCGAAAAACGTTTCGCGTCAGTGCGCGGGGTACCATGCTTTCCACAGTTTAAAAATACATATATAAAAAGTGAGACACTGGCCCATAAGAAAATTCGCTGCGAGCTACCGTCGAGAGCGACTTTCCGTAGTGCACTGACCGCCTCCCTTTCGGAGCGTCGCTTTGACGGAACTACCGAGTTAATGCTTCTTCGCCTTCACCGCGTATCGTCACACAAAATTATACAACATCATTTAACATCCATTAAAATACGATCGGGAGATCTGTTAATGTCACTAACAGCATATGTAACCAGCTAATGTCAAACAATAGAACGTAACAAGTGTGTATATGAAATACTATTATATAATAATAAAACTATAGGAAATTACATCACACATAGCAATCTTTGGATACAAAATGTCGCCGGCGAGCTCCCTGCGCGACCCGCGACTCGCGACGCGGAAACTATAACATAACACGACTCAGGTATCAATGTCAGCGGTGAGCAGATTTATTTGAAATTAAAATAGGACGTTACAATCACAGATCGGTCACCTGTTTCAGGCAAAATAAAGTGAAGCGCGAGGAGGCGCGGGTCGCGGGAGGGGCGCGCACTCGCGCAAACCAAACCAGTCTCAAGATAAATCGAGCCGTGTTACACACGAATTTTGATCAGCCAATTCCAAAAAGAATCCATAATCATTATCCTCATCACATGAGCCAATATCAGTCCCAGTTCCCACATCGTTCCTTCGCAAGCCGCTCGGCTGTGTGGCGGTCGTTCGATTCTCCGCAATATTTCATGATTACGTTAGGCACAGAGCGGCGCGTGGCGCTGGGGGCCGCTGCGCGCAGCCGAGCGGCACCGCTCGGGAGGATGGCACGGGAGCGCGAGACCACGGACTCGCTAATACAGAATTTTTCCTTCTCTCCATACACAACTAGAAATATACCGTCTCGTTACACCTCACACCACAAATTTATTTTGCAATCTATTTTTTTTACTTAGCTCCTTTGACGTACAAAGTCCGCGTCTAATTAGCGCCGCGGCCGCTGCGGCCGCCGGCGGCGCGGCGGCGAGCGGCGGCCGCGGCGCGCAGTGCAAACCTATCTAGACACCACCTTTTCGCTCAATACTCTACAGAACACAATTTGTATCCATCGTCCTCATCCTAAGGAAAACATTCACCTGATGTCCGACCGCGTCCAAGTAGTACCGAGAAAGCCGGTTTCCGAGATGGTGAAACAACACTTGATCGAGTGAGGAGAACGATCGGCTGCCGTACGGTCGCCTCGCCGCTTCGACTACTCGGACGAGCCCGAGCCACCGTATATCGATACTATACATATAATATGAAATATTTAGGACACAATATTTCAAAAATCGTTTAACACTACAAATCATTTTACATTATTTAATATAACCTATAATCGATTGGCAGTATTTTTCGTCTCCACCCTCATGATATCTATCGTATCACTCGCGAAACGATCCGAGGTCGACTCGCAACTCGGCGAGGCACGAGTCGACCGCTCCCGACCTAACACGTGCTCGGCGCTCATCGACTGAATAGACGATGATAAGATTCTCGACCACTCACCATTCTCTCGACATATGAGACACCGAAGCTTTTAACACTATCTCCTGGACGTTTTTACCTAACGCATTCACGCAACGAACCTTTCCGCGCGGCGCCGAGCGCAGCGCGCCCGCGCACATGTTCCCTTCAACCGTTTACCCTAACCTTTACTTGCGACACTCGCCCGCGTCGCGTCGCTAGCGTCGCGAGCCGGAGCCGATCACGACGTCCGGTCCTTCGTCCGGCCGATTGTCAAATGTAACTTTTATCCAATACATAACGCCAACTCAGTAAAATCTACACGTTTATACGATGTGACTCCAGCGGGCTCGCACACCTCTCGAATCATTCGTTACGTCCGACGGCTACTTCCGCACTATTACATTTTTATATATTCTTTTTTGTATCAATTTCAGGTACTGTGGTATTGCTTATAGGTAATATAATGAATTTCGTTATTTAATTGAATCGAGTAAGGTGGCCGTGTTTGAAGTAGTGTAACGTAAGGGCGAGGCCCCCGGCCGCGGGGGCGCGGGCGCGGCGAGCGGCGTGCGGCGCGCCGCGGCTAACGTAACTGACAGATAAATTATCTTTAGCAAAACGTCAATTAATATCAGAAATATAATTAAAACTAACGTACTATGTATTATAACTCTGAATCTTTTTTTATTTCTTTTTTTCTTTAATTTTCTTTAGCTTTGTTCCGTACCTAAAGAGTGAGCTACGTGGATCACGTACGCAGAGGAGCGGACGCAACGCCGCCGCCGCCGCCGCCACACTCGTCGCCGTGGTGCCGTCGCGGTGCCGGTTGCAACCTGAGAAGATTCGCCTGCCTTCGGACGCTTACTTTACATTTAACTTACAATCTACACATGTAACTTCGAAGACACGACGATTTTGACATAATGACGATTCACGACACAAGACAAAAAGCTGTATTCTATTTATAGCAACTCTATCATCAAAAAAGGAAGAGCTGGCTATCTTCTCGGCATCCCGAATGTGGCGTTAGGGCCAAGCGTGGCCCGCAGGGTGTGGCGGCGCCGGGCGGACGAGAACGAACATTATAATAATTGACTATCATTGCGGAGTACTGAACACGTCGCTGGGAGTGTAGGCCGCAGCGCGGCTCAAGACTGCTGCCGTGCATTGTGAAATGAGGATGGAAGTGCTGGTATCCTTACACCCTTTTAAATAGATTAACTCCGGTGACTGCAGCGAAAAATACCGACCCGCCTATTTAAGGTTTTCAGTGCAACGTGACACAAGCAATGTAGATGACGTCGTGAACAAGCGTCCAGGACCATCACTAAGCACTTATGGTTAATGAGTAAGCCGATAACTGCGAAGTGCACAATTTTTAGTATCCGACAGGCGGTGCGACCTTTACACAGTACAAATTAAGTTTCAACATTAGAAAACCTATTGACAAACCTCAAATACATTATAAGTCTGTGGACAAGACAGGGAGGAGGCGTTTAAGATGATCAACCACCCGATAATAAAGAAGTCCGAGCTGCCAAGCACGAGCGTAAACGTATAAGTGGAATGATGATGTAAAAACTTAATTCTTAGCTTTGTGTTCTCTTACAATTAAAGATATGAATAGCTGCCACAGTAAATAAAGTATGAAGGCGTTTTGTCGTAGTGTGATAGAATTACAGGCGCCCTAAATTTTGGCGAGGCCGGCAACTAAACTTCTGCAGCGCAACAAACAGCTACCAGTTAAAATAAGCAAGTCTCTGTCAAGGTGCAATGACTCGTGCCCCGCGCGCAGCGAGCGCGGGGCACGAGGCGCGAGGCGGGGCGGGGACGTGGGCGGGACGGGCCGCGGCGCGTGGTATCACAGAGGCAGCTCACGAGCACTCGGCGCGGGGCCGGCGGGCTACTGGCGGGGCTTCCGAGGTGCGAGGGACGAACAACAATAAACCATGCATCGAACTAAACCGAAAGGTCCAATTTAATCGTATACTCGTGTGCGGCACGAACGCGTACACTCAACTGTACATGTAAAAAAACTAGAGTGGCGGATCGATCTGACGTGATAAAGTAGTACAAATTGTAACATGGAACATAGCAGATGACTCGCAATAAAGAAGTAACTTAAAATGAGATTTGTATAGGCCAAAGCATACTCTAATAAAATATCTCAATCAGAAAAGTCAAACGAAAATGGACTGAAGAAGAAATATTGTGTTGAGCGCAGCTCAAGGAGTGTAGAGTACTGATTCATATATCTTATCGTAAGTAAGGTATTCACCTAAAGAGAATGGACGTAAACATTAATATTGCTAAACATCTATTTTCAAGAATAAATATTTTAACTTCAAATCCTAATCGACAATATAATGATACAGAGTAAATCAGGTACGACAATTTGTATAACATTTTTATTAAGTCGTAACATGAATAATTGACGCTGTAATTTACACATCCTTATACGACTGCCGAGAATTCCTCATCGTTCCAACAATAAGTTGCCAATGCCGTAAGTAAACAGATAGCCGCCAGCCCGTCAGAACAGATAAATCTTCTAGCGAAACACTCAAAATCCAGACGACGGCCCGTATTCGGCCGAACAACCACACGATAACTAGCTTCGTAAACGTATATACTATGTTAATATTAACTTTATGTTAAACATCTCATTGTACATATAATATTCATAATTATAATATCTCTATTATTGACTGTTAAGTCGCCGCGCTTCCGCTGCGTCGACTCAAGATATAATTCATATTTATTTCTTCTCTAAATATAAACTCTGTAAATCTTAAAAATCTATGGAAATTAAATTACCGTTTGTACCATAAATTGTCGTTAAAAATAAGCCACTAGTCGCAACGAGACGCACGCGCCGACTGTGACGCGGGAGGAGTGGGGAGAGCGACCGCGGCGCGTGCGGCTCGCGCGAGCCCGCAGGTGAGGACGAGACGAGCGATGCGGAACTCGGACGAGAGATCGCGGCGGCCCGCCCCGCGACTGCGACTGAAGAATGAGCACGCGCCTGTCCGGGACCGGCGACATGTGCCCGAGACCCGCCAAACGAAGCTACCCTACACTTACGATAGAATAAGCGCGTCGCGCCCGCTCCTTTATATATTTCTATTATTTATTTCGTAAAGAGAAATGTATTTTTTTATATAGATATTTTATTTTTTATTTATTTTTTTCTATATTTAATCTTTATCGGACGCCACATTTTACCCAAACTATTTTTAATGAATTCTCAAAAGGGAAATGTACCGTAAATTAATCTACTCGGTGACCGCGTTAGACTGCATCTGAACTACTGGGGATGGATCTATGTGGAGGACAGTACTCTCGGGGTCAAAGCTTAGTTTGACGAAGCAATCTGAAACATCGACTACACGTTCGTATCGCCGGCGACACGGCGCAGCGCGCCCACCGCCCCGCCGCCGCGCGCCCTTTACGGGAAGGGGCGGAGGGGGTGCGGGGCGCAATCCTATTATTACTTATTTTAAAATACGATACAGTCGTACTTGATATTGCATCGGTGAGGATTTTTAGCGTTTTAAACAATACATAATAACTGTGTCTATATATAAACAACGTAACCGTAGAATGGCACGAAACGACTCGATGTTATTCGGAGAACAGTTCGCAGACTGAACTGAATCGATCACGAGTCGTTCCAGCCTCTGAGCCACGACTCAGCTTCCACAAAATAAACTATTTCGTTGACGGTGATTACATTTATTGCTATAATATTAAAATATATAATGAAACATCTGGACGCCTGACCTCACGAATTTACTACGCACTCGAGTAAATTGAATATTGATTTATCGATTTCGTAGAAGTTTGTGAAACCAGGCGTCGTACATAAAGCAACTTGTAATATAATATAACAGATATAAGCCATGGCCGTCGCACCGCCGCGCACATACGGCGCCGCGCCGGCAGCGAGAAATATGAAAACATCTTATTATATCGCTAACTTCACAACAATCAATTACGAATACAACTATTTAGGAGAATGTGTCGAGCAGTAAACACGTAAATATACATCTACTAATGAAACATACATAAACTTTTAAGTCGCGGCCGGCGCGGCGCTACGTGCGCCCAGTTCACAGGCGGACGGTCATTAACAACATTATGCCATCATAGACTGTCGAGTGTCGTGTCTTCGAAAGGTCGTCGCTCTGCCAGGCGCACCGGGAGGTGGCCGGTTCGGTCACGCTGCGATATTGAGCCGAAAGCGGCTTACGCGAAATATCGCTAACGTTAAAAAAGAAAAACATTAACCTAACATCGTATTAGTAACGCAATATAGAATATAAAACGTACGCCACTAGTCTGTCTGATCTGTGGATATCTACGTATCTACAAATATTACATAAGAAAAATCTTCAGCTCGGCTCAACTTCCTATGTTATTATTTAACAAAACGTCCCTCGGTTACCCGGTTGCGATATAAGAACGTGTCGCCGACGTCGAGGCCACGAGGACGCCTTGCCTCGACGTTCGAGTGGACACGGACACGTCATAGTGCTTACAAAAGCTACAAATAAAAGGTGAAAATTATCATCGCACTGATGTTACGATTGTAATACTAATAAAAAAAGAAAAAAATAATAGTAAACAAAAAATGTATAATAAATACATTATTAAACTGAAGGCACGGCCGACGGCCGGTGTAGTGATGGAGCTATTTCACTGCGTCCCGCGCACACACGCACACATATATACAAGCGCACACGCACTCGTTCGCACACCTACACGCACACGCACACACACCGACGCGCGCGCTCACACACGCTCGAGCCGAGCGCCGCCGGCGGGCCGGCGCGCGACTCGCACAGGGTGCTTACCAAACTTAACCTACCCCTCATGGACTCGGCCGCGGCGGACGTAGGCGGACATAACGCGATAAATCAAACCAACTTAACACGCAATACGTTACTCATCCAATATTACGATACATTACATATATTCGTGATACCGATCGATTTTATAAGCGATTGACTAACTTTTCAAATTTGAAATTTGACGTCCGACTTTTCCGTTTGAAAAGTTCACGGAACCGAGTCGCATCGTTTAGATATAAAAGGATATTAAATGGGTGCCAATCAATTTTACAAGCGATTGACGACTTCTGCAGTCTTGTCGGCCAGTCCACGCCTACAGGGAGTCGAACCTACATTGTTACAAGTCTTTCTTTTTGCTTACATATATCTAATTATTGCGTAAAATTATAATTTTTTTTGCCATTGAATGGCACAAGTTCCTCGTTAATCCAATATAAGTATAAAATTTAAGTCCAAAAACATCCTTGAAATCACATCAATCAAGAAAACAACATCGTATATATACTATAAAAAGAACAAACATAAATTAGCTTCCAGCTACAGTCCCGCCTGCGTCCCGGCGCAGGCCTACCCTCGTCCCCCGACATTCCGTCCCCAGTCCATCACAACAAGTATATATAACTACCGTACACTACATACATATAAAAGTGCCAATAATTTAGATGCGTCTCGCCCCGGCCGCGTCCATCTTACACGTATAAACATTTTAAATCCCTCGGATCGTCGCCTACGAGTATATCACAGCAGTGCGCCTTACCTAATGACGCGCCGCGTGCGGGGCGTGGGGCGGGCCGGCGCCGCGCCGCCACGCCACCGTCTACGCGGCGCGAGTATGATTCGAGTGTGGCCGCTGCGCCACGCCCTTGCCTCGAGCCCGATTTGTTTTATTGTCTACGTGTATCTTGAGATATCGGATTCAATCGTTCCGTTAAAACGGCCAAATAAAAACGTTCCAATTTTCTTCTCATTTCAATATCGTTACACTTCATAGTCGATTTTACTAACAATAAAATGTTGCTAATATCATCTACTGCACGTGTCACTTGTTTAATTTAAAAGCTATTTTTCTCTGCATTCTCTGCGTAATCTTTTTATTTACCACTACAAATCCTGGCATCGTAAAAAACGTAAGGAGTTAACGTGTTATTAAAATACTAAGCATCATTCGGATGGAAATTATGCAGCATCTAGTATAGTATTATTTATTAGCGCCGAACAATCCGGTGGCGCGGCGCGGGCAGCGCGGGCGGCGCGGCGCAGCGGCCGGTGTAATCGCGCCCTGTAAACACCCGGTGCCTGTACTCCTGCGACCGCGCCCGCCAGGCCCGCGCTCTCTCAAGTCTGTTTCCCAAATTCAGCTCGTGTCGCCGAGAGCATGGACGAACACGCACCCGGCGGCGCGTGGCGAGAGTCGCGGGGCTGGCCGGGCGGGCGGTCCACTCATCCGCTCCTGTCATATGCATCACAGTCGAAACAGACGAAAAACTATAAATAATTCATATTTAAAAAAAAACCATACACCTACATGCTACACGAGTGGCGCATCAGTTGCACGTCTGCGTTTTTATTTTATTAAAACGTCATTACCGAGCTACAGCGCTAGCTTGCACTCGTCCACTTCTTTTATACCTAAGTTATTATTGAATTATCAATAATAGTATTTTTTTTTAACTTTACTTCATTACATATCGAGTTACTCCATGACGCTGAGGGAGCGGCGGCGCGCGGCGGCTGCAGGGTCGTTACGGACGGCTGCGGCGGCCCACCAGCCTGTGAATGTACGCGTGCCACCCGCCGCCGCCCCACAACACTCATTAGATCTCATCTATCGGTTATAGTGGAGGTGGTCGACGATTATACAATTGTATTTAATCTGAGAGTCTGCTAATAAAAACATATTCGAAAGGTACATTAGGCTAATGCCGAGCTGCTTGATACTATTCCACAATTTCCAGTGCTCGATTACTGATTTCATTCGAAACCGGATCGATTGAAGAATCGATCGAATATGACATGAACGAACTAATGTTAATCGATAATTATTTATATTAAATTACTTCAATTCACTTTCCTTTTAATTACATTATTCTGAATTTATTCTTGGTGTTAACTATCGCGTCCGATGATGGCCGTTGGAAGCCAGTGTAATATATTCGCTGGCTATCCTGTACACGAAAGAAATCCTAATAGAAACGTGTACGTTGAATAATAAGTGTAGCAACAGAAGTAGTGGGGCGTGGCTGAAGTGAACGGTAAAGCTCAAATAACTCGTTATCACATCACCTTAACACTAGAGCGGCGCGCCTCGTCGCCGCGCCGCTCGGAAATATACATAGCATACGACTATACGTATATAAAATACTATATACAACGAGAGACAGCCGTCCGGGTGGACACTCGGTGTTCCGTTATGATCCTCTATTCTTGTTACCGTGCAGTGGTGGGGGCGGAGTGAGTCAGAGGGACTGGGGGCTGGGGAGTGCTGGGGCGGTAGCGGCGGTCCATGCGCTGCCGTCACATCAAATCCGAGGCGGAGCGCTGCCCGTGAATGTGTCCTGGAACACGACAAAGCGACATTGTTTCACTCGGCAGGACAATCGTACTGACGCTCGTACAGAGCTACAGGTCGAACATGTGTCACAGCACTACTGGGACATTATTGATAATATTTCTCAGGACTTATCGCAGCCAAATCTAAATAAGCCTCTGAGGGCCACACGACAGAAAAATAACATTAGAAGGATAATATAATGCTGCTAGTGGCGGTACGTCGGAGGCGCGGTAGGGGCGTAGGTAGTAGTAAACATGCACTCACTATGTCCCGGGCCGGCTGCGCGGGGGGCGCGCCGCCGCCGCCCTGTAAAGGAACGGCTCTACAGTGGCAGCTACGCGACGGCCGCGGCGGGACCTAGCGCCCCGCCGACAGGCCTCGCGTGCACCACATGTGGGCAGGAGGTATAACATTAAACTATTCTAAACGTTTGTGTGATAAAGCAATGTGTATACGGATGGCTCGCATGTCCCGCTGCTACACTACACTTGCTGCTTTAAGATAATTATGTGTCCCGTATCAAATGGAACACGTAATAATAGCCATTTGTGTTTAGTTACAATATAATTAAATGACTGATTGGCGTCCTGTAATAACATCAATATGAAGTGTTTGATTTCTATTACAAAACACGCAAGACATAGCTAGCAGTGTGTAATAAGTGTGTGCAATTGTTAGCGACGCTGCGCGGAACAAAGGGCCGCTACGCTCTATTAATAGAATAATCAATACCGCGCCCTGCATACGGCGCTGCAACTTGAAATATTTAATAAGGCAATATCGGCTGGTAAATGTATGCATGGGGTCGATTTGCATTATCGTGCCGGTCAATCCTTCGATACTGCTAATCGAGAGCTACACATCGGGAGGCACACCGTATATACACACTCCCTTGCTTACGAACAAATTTATTTTATAAAGAGACCGTACCGTAGCGTAAACATAATACTATTATGTTAGCGATAAGGGCTAATTTTGAAAAGAAATAACTGTCTGGTACAAAATTAAAAACGCCACCGTAGCGCGAAGTTGTCGCAGGAGTGTATTAACAATGGATAGTATGGGGGAGGTAGGGGGAGGATCGTATGACGGAAATGTATATACACATACATACATATTTTTAAGCTATTGCATAGTTTATATTGTGAACTCTATTAGCACCCTATGCTACTTAAATCTGGTATTTTCTTTGATAATGCCCTACGGTTTACCGACAGCACATTATACGAAATGCACTGACATTATACACATATACATAATTATATAGGTAACCGAAAGTCAGCGCAAACTATGAACCATTTTGGATGTACTTATAAATAGAAGCACCATGCAGGTACACTAGTATTAAATCATTAATAATGCAGGCTCAGTTTTACGATCCGACGTTGATATTATTTCTAGTGTCCGAGCAGTCTGTACAGCGAGCCAGAGTGTCCCACCGTCTGAAGATGTGGTGCAGGTGCGCAAGGAGGCTCACCTGGTGCGAGTCGGGCGGCGAGAGCTGCGCGCGCGCCATCTTGTCGCAGTAGTCGGCCAGGATGTCACGGAAGCGCGTCCAGCACTTCTCGGGCACCGTGATGGCCGTGCGGAAGTTGCTCTTCACCTGCAAGCGGCGCCGCCCGCGCACGATCAGACCGGCCCGCCCGCCGGCGCGGTAGTGCCGCTCGGGACGCTCGCTCAGTGCCATCCCTTACCAAATTTGGTAATGGATGCCCATGATTTCATAACGATTTGCCCACATTTTATGTGCTATCCAATTACTCGTCAACATTGCCAAAACACACGTACTTTACATATTTGAGAAATACCCCCAAAAAAAATTTATTGAGGAATTTAACTACAGAAAAATTCATGCCAGAGGCGCATTGGTATTGTTTCGTTTTAACAATTTTTATTCACGAAGATATTACTATAGTGGAGGAGCGGGCCACGAGCGGCACGCCCGAGCGGGGCTGCGGGCGCACGCCGCAGCGCTGCTAGCGCGCGGCCCTTCGTGCGGTACGTGTGCCTTGTTCTCTCGCACTAGTGCTACGGCCAGTGCCACCGACTTGCTAACCGTCGTTCGTGTTATAGTAAGTTAAGCTCATTTTGTTACTTAGACCAAGCTGGGCGGTTCGAGCTTGTCACACTATAAATGCCGAAATTCGTGGCATGTACAATAGCATGTAAATGGTTGGCAAGTGTCGGCGCGTGTACCGCACGGGGAGGCGCGCTGCCGCGTGCGCGGCCGCTTCTACTGCCACAGCACACACTACGCAGTACGTACGTCAATGATATAAAACATCTAACCGTGACACTACGTACACAATACAAAGGCAACATATAAACCAAATACCAAGTTTGCATGCACGATTTGACGTTTCTTACAATTCGTTAATAGTTATCACTTCTTAGTTCAAATTATGTTTAATTATTACAGACGTCCAAAATAAAAAAATAAGCCTGTCTTACCTCGGAAATGTTATGTACCTTAACAAACGGACATTTTTGCGAGTTAAAAATTTTGAATTTCAAATCACACAAGTATGCATTAGGTATGAACGAACCAATTGTACCATTCGTTTAGTTGAACGCTTAATTTGATTTTGATCTCTCGTAGAAGTTTAACAAAGGACGTGTTAAGATATGAAAAATATGTACTATTAGTCGAAATTCCAACATAAAAAAATCCACGGTATTAATTAATGCCTTATGAAATAATATAAATATGTATGAGAAAGCGACGAATCATAACCGGTATATGACGTTGGAGAGTCATCACATTTGTCGACGTTGCAACGACACGAATATTTTTCAGCTTCGATGTGGACCGTCTACATTAATGTGTTGGGCCCGAATGTAAGACTCGGCAACAGTTAGTATAACCAAGGACATAGTGAAGCGCAAATGACGGAGAACAGCCGAATGCAGTAGAACGTCAGCTGGTGGCGCGCGGGCACCCGGCGCCGCCGACGTGCCGATGCAACGTGTGACTTATTATTTCCCTTAACGGTTAGTGAGTGGGGAGTGGGCAAGAAAG
>DWDT01001237.1:0-16573 GCA_018245595.1 Microceris scylla | reverse complement strand
GAAATATTATAATTTTGCATATTCAATGAACTTGTTCCTATTTCTTTTTTTCTCTTTCTTCATCCGTCCATTAACAACGCACAATGACGTATATTCTACGAGCATTACGTCATAAAACAAAGCCCTCCTCAGCTCTTAAGCGTCCATTAGTCGTTTCACCAACGAGGCGCTATCTCCCACACGGGATTATAACGTAACATGGCGCCCGAGCGAAATGGGACGACGAACTTACTTAAATTTTGATATAATTATTTTGATATAAGGGACAACTTAGACGCTCATGATTTATGTAAACTGAACACGCTGTATTTAGTGGCGATTCACGAACACACACATTAGTACTTAATTATATTAGGTGTGTGAATATTAAAACAAACGAGCAAGTGAAATCTGCAAAGCCGCATTTGTTCAGTGTGGCAGACTCTGATCCTAACCGTTCTATAAAGAGACGTGTATTAATGAAACAAGAAGAGATGATATTGTTAAAAAGAAGCCAGCAGACAGCAAGGAGTCGAATAAGATCTTAGACGTAATTATGCTAAGCCAAAAAAATACCATTACTTTGCAAAGCCATACACTAATAATAGATCGAATGCTTGAAATAGGACAGCAAGAAAACCGCACAGAACTGTTAAATCATAATGCGAGTATAAGGAAAAAGGTATATATTGTAATTTTTTTGTAATATGAACTGATGCTCCTCGCAACTTCTTTCGAGTAGATTTCAGTTTTTGAATTCTCCCAGATTTTATAGACCTGGCCGCGTCTTTCTTAATTCTAGCCTAAGCTGAGCCCTATTTAATCTGCTGAACCATTTATATCTAAGTTTAACTTACATGGGTTCATAACTCCGAAACTATTTAATTTTTTAACTTTGTGCTGATATAAACTTTCAATCACCATAGAATTACCAATGTCTCAACCTAAACAAATGATCAATATTTTTATTCCAATAATATTCTGACGATATTTAAAAAAAAAATCTCAAACAGGCAAAAATTCTAAAAAGCATTGTTTCGTTTTCTGTTACTTCAAGAGAATAAAACTTCTAACAGTAGTTTTCTAAAAATATCTTCTATGTACAGACACCGTTTCGTTGAGAGATCTATTATTAGTATAAACAGAGATGTTTACGCTATACGATTCTCTTAATTGATTCAAGCCACTCCAAGAATCAGTTACATTCTAAGAATCCCCTTAAGGTGACATTTCTATTCACAATATTATAAACTTCAAAACAACAATATCTTACTAATTCCAAGTTTATATCTTCATATTTAGAAATTAATATGTTTATATACTACGTACATGTGTACATATGTAAACATTGTATTTCGAGTATACAGTACGTATATGATAATAAATATAAATATTTTAAAAGTACGTTTATTTTTCCCAATCACACATGAAACATGCAGATTTGGCAAATGTAGGTTACATCTCATAACGAAAATATATCACAAATTCCGGGAAAAGTGCTTCATGACAATGCGCCATGATAATATTACAGCAAGGAAGCTAAATGCTCGATACATAGACCTTATGTGATATCGTGAAACACTTCGTTATGAATGTTTGGCAAAATACATCTAGGTAATATTATTGTACCATCTCTCTAGATCGCTTACAGGATAAGTAGAGAACATCGAGTACCCAAGATTCTTTGAAAACCAGAAGCATTTTATTACATTTATCTTCATATACGCACGCCGGCCCGCACGTGGGAGACTTCTACCTCTTCCATCAACCAGGATCTGATCAATTTGGTTAAGATATATGAGTCTTGATCATTCTCAGCACATATACCCGACCGACGGCATTCGCACTATACACATTTATATTACTATACATAAAAACGTAACATCACGCCTGTAATCCCCGAAGGGGTAGGCAGAGGAACACTCCTCCTACTACACTGTACACCCCCACGTTTAACCATTTATATTACTATACATGACTGTATGTTACTTATAAATTATGTCAATAAGCTCGCTCTTTGATAGATGGGACGTATAACATAACTGGTGCATCTTGGGAGTGTACAACACTTCTCTGGCTACCTCTTCGGGGATTAAAGGCGTGAAGTTGTATTTTTTTAAGTAATACATATGCAAAATTATACATAAAAACATAACTTAAAAACAAATTTCATTTACAAACAGGGCGTAACGCCTCTTCAAAGCCTCAAGTAGTACGGCAGAGTAATATGTCATAAGCTGTTACTCAACAATCCTCGACGCCGTAGTGCAAAACACTTGGCATGAGAGGCGAATGTGGCTGTGAGGCTTTCGAGAGCACGCGAAAACACAATTTAGGATCAAGGCATACACTAAGTAGGTAAGGTTTTTATTGGTCGTAATACTGTGCGCGACAAATTTGTTTTGTAAAACTTAATTTATAAATGTATGAGGTTACTAAAAAATTTCCTCAATTGAACGAATCGATCGAATAAGCATCCGCGATTAAGCTGGTACATAATAAAATGAAGCTTATGGCTACTCAAAAAAAATTAGTAAGAAACGGTTAATAAAGCAATTCTTCATGAAGTTATTCTTTGAATGCATCTTCTAGTGTACGTATAAATAAGTCATAATTAATAATAGTGACCGACCGAAGCTTCGGTTTCGGTTTCGGCCAGTTTCGGCCAAGAAATCTAGTTTCGGCCTTAGTTTCGGGTTCTGCCAAAAAATGGCCAAACCCTTCGGCCTCGCCGAAAGTTCGCAGCCATACATCACTGTAAGCGACTTTTATCAGATGACGTGGATCCAAAAATCTGATATAAAATCTCATGGACGGCATGCCTTGCCCTATGGATGGCAATGAACCCTTACGATGGCACCCTCTAAGGTCCCTATACTATGCGATGGCAACCTAAAAAAGCCATTGTGTCAACTTATAAAGGATAATTAGAAGTCTAATAGCCAGTAGAATATGACATAAATGTCGCCCTTAGCGTGCCCATGCCTTTGCCCTTCGCCGGCGACTCAGCGTGCTTGTCTAGTCGCCAAATAACGTCGTTATTTACGGTGGCGGTTATATTTTTTGTTACCGTTCACAAAGTTGTTAAAGGCCCTTTAAGCGAGCATCCCTAATTCTTGCCCCGTCGCCACACAGCGCGCTCTAAACAGTTTTTGTACGTAAATACCTCATGCGACGTTTTCACTATGTACGCTTATAAATTACCCTATAACTGACAACAAACGGCTTTTCTTGCTGAGACAATTCGGATGATTTTCTCTTGTGTGTCGCCCCCTTTTCCTTGTAACATATTAAATTTGCAAGTGATTAAGTTTTTCTCTTGTAATAGTACATATGTATTTGTTATATGATCTATACATCGAATTCAGTGATTTTTTATTAATAAAAAATGCGGAGGTACCGAGCGATTATATTCTATAATGATTGGGATAATGTGGCTAATAACTTTTGTACAAAGTAAAAATATCCGAAAATTGAAAACATAATATTAACAAAGCCTCAAAATATAAAAGAAACAATACATAACATGAAAGATTGAAAATAAAACTCTGTCCCGTTAAAAAAGAACCAACATCCAGTAATCAATAAATTAGAAGGAGGTACAGAAAAAATATTTATAGTTAGACAAATAGGTATATCTACATATAAAATACTAAATGCTGGATTTCGAGAATTACTACTAATCAACATCGTTGCTTTGGATTAGCAGATAAGCGAACTACTGATGTAATGGTCGCTCAGTATGAATAGAGATAAGCTAATATAATAAACCGCGATACATACGTTCGTGTAATGCAACCGACGGAGACCGAAAGATTATCAAATAATGAAACAAAACCCCATTGCCCAAAATCCCCGAAACGCCTTTTCAACGTCGCTTAAGAGATTCTTGTTGAACATTCTTTAGGAAGGTTTCGTCATCATCAACTATTTTATCGTTTTACATTATATGCAAAGAAAAGTTTTGTTCAAGTCTCTTTAGTGAGATCTCATCATCATTATCGATCCTTTCATCATTCTCCATTAACTATTAAAATATGCGCGTCATGAATTAAACTTAAGAACCTCCTAAGCGGAAAGCTACATTCTAATCCACTTCCATCCTCACTATGAAGAAGATTAAGAGTTTTCAAATAACTTCCATCTTCTTCCTACTTCTGACCCTTTTATCGTCCCTCTCATATTGAGAGGATCTCCGCTCATGGTGAGAGGGTTAAGACCGTTATGGTTCAAATCTATGGATATAATATATAGATAGAAAAACAAACAAAATTATGTATATTTACCTCTATGCTAATATGACCATAAGTTCAGTCACGAAACCGCACACATTGAACACGTTTGCGAAACTTTCAACGTACCTGAAAAACGAGAAACCAAGGTTGGTTATTGGGCTGTAACTATAAAATAATGGACATGAATTATTCAATAACACTTAAAATTTACTGTAATTGTTTAAAATTCTAAAAGACACGTTTCAGACAGTTTAACATTTGATTTATAAAAGAAAAACTCGCTTTTTGCTTAAATTACTAAAGTGATTACCACAAGTAGAAGAGCTCGTTCAGTCTGTAAGGATAGGAATATTTGGCATTCAATGTTCTCTGCCTATCCCTAAGAGGCCTAGCGTGACAATAAAATAATAATAAGTGATTACCCTCGTCAACCCCACACTTATCTGTCATCACTATAATTATTAGCAACCCACTGAGGATGACGTAGCATTTAGTCTATAACGCTATTAGTCTGGAAAACGCAAGTTGATGAACTATTCGTGTATGAAAGGTCTCCAAAACACCCTCAAATCCTACAAGATGTTAAAGTTTATCTGTTATTTTAAAGACTCAATGAAGAGAAATTCTCAAACACTTAGCGTATGAAAAAAGCGTAACTTTACGGTTCTAAGCCCCGAAGGGGTCGGCAGAGGACTTTAGTACACTCCGAAATACTCAGCGTGCGCAAAGTTGCTTATTTCACGGCGACAGTTTCAAAACGGGCGCTTCGATTCTCTTCAATCGCTTCATTTCCTTAAGTTTTATTACAGTTTCCAAATCGCTCGCAACATAAAAATGTACATAGAGGTGGTACAAAAGACCCACTAAATCGACGAAATTGTTTTAGACGACCATCGCATTGGTGTAATGAACTCTTCAAACTACAGAACGCGACGCAAATTACTGTTGTAACGAAATTTTTATCGCGCGACACGTACTAAAACGCCATCCGAGCATTAATAGTAATTCACTGTGCCCTTATGGGGGTGGAAAGTCGTTTGAAACGCCGTGAATCAGTTTAGTCTTAACTTAACTGCAAAAAGTAAATCACGGAAACTTCTTTAACACCACGACGACACAACAACCTATGTAGTAACTATTAAAACTGGTAGGTACTAGTAGTAAAACCAACCATACTAGTAGAAAATCAATTTGTAGTAAAATCATTTGTACTAGTAGTAACACCAATTGTACTAGTAGTAAAACTATTTGAACTAGTGGTAAAACCCAGCGCGATTCGTTTTCTTCTTAATTCACACATCTTACAAAAATAATTAGCGGGAAGCTTTTTAATCATATTTATTTTTAATTTTGCTACCTTCCACGAACCATTCGGAAGCAACTTTTAAAGACTTCAATGTGTCACTATCAAAAATTATTAATCTAATAGATCATGTGAATTGTATACAATTAAATATTGTGTCTAACTAAACAATCGAACACATACGTATCTTAAATGATGATCAGTGTTGTCCCGTGAAAAGAAATGTATCTGGTGATACGTCAGATGATGTATCAAAGCTGATGATACATCTAATTAGAGATCCAATTTATTTGAAAGTTAGATGTTAGTTCATCATAACGTCTAATATTATGTATGCGTATAAACTTAATAACCGTCAAAGCGAAATAACATCAAGTCACGGATACCAAGTCAGACCTGTGAATATGTAATTGGAACGCGAGTGCAAAAACATGCATTCTGTTTCAATGTAAAATATGTGAAACATTTATCCAGATTAAGGATATTTAAAAAACTACATGCATTAACATTTATATAACACTAGCTGATGCCCCCGACTTCGTCTGTTTGCTTATTATTTTAACAATCAATAGACTTGATAAGTTATAAGGTTTTTTGCATAAAAAACTTTTTAAAATTTAAATTTAACTTTATGGTTTCTAATTTTTTTCTACGGAACCCTTAAACGTTCTCTAAAATAAAAGCCTGGCCTACTCCTCGTAATATGAGCTATCTGCCAGTTAAAATCCCGTCGAAATCGGTTCAGCCGGTTCGAAGATTATCCATAACGAACAGGGAGATAACAGTACACATATTCAATGTACTCATCAAAAAGCAATTATTTTGATATTACAAACAGACACATCAATTTCATTTATATGTAAAGATGTACATGTAAATGTATAAACTGATTAATAACTTTTAATACAGAAACCAGTACACAATTAAAGACCATTGTGTTTTATAACGTCCGATGTTAAATGAATCCCGTGGCGCAAATTTATTGTAAAATATATTCCGGAACTACGACTATTGGATACCAACGAAAATCCAATGTGAAAACACATCGATCGAACAGCGAGAACTGAACAACGTATCAACACACGCGCTATAATGACATCAACTGCACATCCAATAAAGTATATAATGGCATAAAACACGAATTATAAAGCGGCAATTGAAACATTGGACAAAGCTGATTTTACCATCTGCAATTACGAGTACGTTCAGTCCAATTTAGTGTTACAAGCTCTCGCCGTCTCATCATCGGCGAGTTATATGCACGCAATATACAAGCTACTCGTACGTACGTTTCCATAGTTTTAAATGGAACTAATAATAAATTTATAAGTATTCGTCTGGCACGTTGATTCTGGTAAAGTGGTTGGCAGCGGTTGGAATCGAAGAGCTGAAGTCGAGCTCAGTGTCGTTCTATTGGAGAGGCCTATATCCAGCAGTGGATGGGAGTAGGCTGATGATGACGACGTTGATTCTGTGTTCGGTGAACCTGTTTCCTGACCTAGAGATGGAGAGCGTAGGTTCCATACCTAGCCGGGACTAGTACTTTTTTAATGGGCACGAGTATATGTTCTGGGACTGGGTGTAGAGAAAATATTTATATAAGTAAATACTGTTAATAAATAAGATAATTATTATAGCTCAAGCTCTGCTTAGTTCGGGAAAAGATGGTCATTTGCGAATGTTCCAAGACGTTTGTGACATAGTTATTGGGAACACGAGAATTTTACTATATATCGTGACACCATAATATAGAAAATCACAGCTATTGACAAACAGTGATTAGGCAGATGCATCGTAGGCAGGCTTTGGCGGGCTTTACAGGTCCTATAATTAACTATAATTGCCTGATGTTATAAAATAAATGAAGAATTATTAAGACTTCAGAACGTCCAATTAAATCGAACAACCGTCCCGAACTATTTTTTATGACTTCTAGAGAAGTTGGTAAATTCTCAGAAACATTTTTATGAGGGTAGGTAGTTAATACTTTTATAATGGCGATTTCTTCAATTGGTCGGATATAAAACCTAATTGATTATTTGAATATGTTTATGTATGCAGGTGCCGAGGGAAACCAATACTCGCATATCTTCACCAAATACATCAAATACTGGCTAATACGGAAGTTACAAGTTTACTAATATGTTATGCATATACGAAGGGCGTAAATACAAAACGTTATACCTATAACAATAGGAATATTTAGCACTCTGTGCCTTTCTGACTGCCCCGTAAGGAACCTGGCGTAATAATATATTTATTATCATAAAATACCATACTAAACTGAACATCTTTTAAAGGACAACTCGGTCGCCTATTTGACAACGCTATCGCTTTGATGGACGCACGCACGTTGACATTTTTATAAGTGTTGTGTCGTAAATTAATTATCTCGCCGCCCGTCATCGATGAGACACGTGGCTGTTTAATCGGCTTTGCGCTTGATTACAATTGGGTTGGCACAGTGTTTGGGAACGGCGAGAGATGTTTGCAAAACATCCACCGGCCGTCACACCGCGAGCGTTGCTCATACGCTTCCCACAGACGTTCCCAAGCGCGCTATTGTTGTGTTTATACGAAATTTGATGATGTCACACAATGATTTGTCTATGATCGCAGGCAGGTATTTTGTTTCAAGTCAGGTCAGGTCACGTCAGGTCTGTCAGAGGAGAGACGAGATAAGGATCAAAATGGTTTGCTGTAACTTTCTGTTGGAGGTTTTATTTGGTAAGATCGAGATAGGTTTCGTTTTTTATTTCTACATATGAAAATAAAATATTATATATATTTGGAGCGTAGACAAAATTTACTTTCTTTACATATTGGGTTTTAGAATCACAAGTGACTATTTTTATCTGTAATAATTAATTAATATTTTTTTAATTGAATTTATGGAGTGAAAAAACAGTTTGCTCGATGGGGCAACTCGATAAATTTGTGCCCATAGGCACATTATAGTTTACATATACAGAGTTACATCGAACGACGACATATGGTTTTAATTAAATTTTCTCGCTTTCGACAAATCAATCATGAAGGTTTTATATCACAAACCGACAGGCACTACAGTCACACGATTTACGAGAGACAGGGCGTAAATCAAACGGTGAAATAACAAATGCGTAATTATTTTCAGAATTATTGCAGAATACTTCATTTTTATTATAACTTTCATCTCCATCGCAAATATTATCGACACACTAGATTCAAATGTTACAGAAGTATGGTACAATTTTTGTTTAGGTGGAAATAATAATACTAGTTTTCGATAATAAATCATAGTCAATTATCATAATTACAAATGTAAGAACAGTAAATTACTATAAACTCGAGCCAGCTGATAAATGGATACTATAAACAAATGTATATAAACAAGAGATTCGCTTAGAACATTAGCAATAATTAATTTACGAAGGCGGTAATTAACGCTACCTAGCAGCTTGTATGTACGTCATATCACAGACTTTCATATTCCCGTACAATAACTGGACACCTTATTAATAAGAAAAAGGTTAAGGAATGAAGCAAATAAAGTCATGAATAGTTTTGAATTTTAATTTTATAAAGGATTTTTATATCAACTTGTGAACGGTAATGTAAAAGGTATACTCATGCAAACACGTGAATATTTTCATTTCAAAAGATAATCAATGCACCTTAAGTAGTAGGTACTGTTCAGTTCTTTGTTAAATAACTAGCATTCAATGTATTATCTACAACATTTCATTTCCGATAACAATTCACAACAGTGTAAAGTCGCATCATATTGTCATTTCAATGATAACAAAACAAAGATATCTTTCCAATGCAACTTAATTACCGACGTTCACCATATTGACACATAACTAACAAGCAATGTATAATTAATTATATTTCTGTCATATACGATCCTCATCCCTAAAAATTACATTAGAGTCCATTGCATGCTAAATAAGACAATCAAAATTGTAATTTGAATAATCGCAATTTTAAACATGATGCGTAGTATGGTAATATCATCGACGATCAGAGATCAAAGTGTTGATCTTGATCAACTAGAATCCGATCTAGCAGCGATCAGTGCTAGGCTATAACAAGATATTTCTGCACGAGCGAGAATCGATTCAACCGTAAACCGTAGAGCTTTCTAGGGAGGATTCCGTAATTAGTTTACCGATTAATACACAGGGACGAGTGATTTGGTATATATGAAGCTTCGACTCCAGTAATAATACCAACTAGAATAACATGTTTACATATCTTGAATGTCTTGACTCTGATATAAGTTATTATTATGCGAAATTTAAAATGAATGCCAAGGTAAAAGAAAACAATAAAAAAAATCCATCCTATATGATGCAAGAATGCTTTATTTATCTACGTATTAAATATTACACATTTAAATCTCGTTATTATTTCTCTGCTAGTATCTCTACAATATTACAAACTGCACATATGAAATCCTTTCATTAACGAAAAAATAAAAACATATTATTGTAATAACATTTAAGTTTATCATTAAAATGTAACTGCAATAATGCAATTTTATTATTATGGAGTCGAATCTCTACCATAATACACATTACAATTCAAGTACCTATTCGACCACTTTTCGCCGGACTTCTTTATAAAAATTCCCCGTAATAATTCTGACTCTCACATTATGCAAGACCGCTACGGGTCAGAAGCAGGCAACTGTAAACACTGAGAGAAAAGTCCATTTGCTAATATGTCGCTTTCCAATGTTTACCACACACCCCCAAACCGGAACATAACCGTGTAAACATCGCCGCTCAGATACAGAAACGTGTGCAACGTGAGAACGGTAACTCTTAGTCGGTCCGACTCTACATTTTACGTACGACGGAACGCTACCAAGCAATTAGAAGTTCCACTGAAATATACTCATGTTGGAGCGATATTTGGATAAAAACTTATAAATGAAATATAGCGCTGAATACAATCTATCAAACTCTACATTAGGCAAAAATATTGTACAGGTACTTTTCAAGTACAGGCATTTGCAATCACACCATTGATACTGCACATAATTAATATGTCATTGGTAAAATAGTTATATCGTATAGATAGTTCTAAAGATATAAGTAAGACGCAAACATACAGCTAGGGTATTGTTGATGCCATTTTTATGTACATAAAATCAATCACATTACTGCCACTAAGGACAAGTCAATTGTATGCATACTTGTAGAGTACAGGCAGTTCTAAATATAAACTTGAATACTCTGTATTTGATGAAAATATTGTAGAGCTAACTTTCATGCTTATTAGCAATTACACCGCTGCTATTAAGGATGTGTCCACATGATTACGACAACACTCGTGCAGTTAGAGACAATTTTAAATATAAACTAACGAGACTCTACATCTAGCGAAAATATTGTAGAGCTAATAAACGTGCATATTACCAATCACATCATTGCCACATCATTGAAATAACCAAGCACGTAATATGATTAAGGAAAAAGCGTCTGCGGCGCGTGCAATCTCTCCTCCAATCTATCGCCCGAACCTTCGAAAGTATCGGAGAAAATCACCCAAGATATTATCACGTACACGAAATTACGTTTCGAATGAGCGTAAAACACCACCGCATCTATTTCCTAACGTAAAATGTTATTTCTATTTCACACCACAGTAATAAATAAATGTACTGTCTGATGCGAAACGGTGACAGAAGCTCATCGACATTTACGACCTAAAACAAAGAACTTTGAATACTATGTGTATATTAGTAGGATTTCCCAGTCAATTTTATTTTCACCTACACGTGCATATCTATTTCTTAATGAAGTGAATGAACCTTGAAGACATAAACGACCGTTTAGATAACTGATCTTTAATTAATATGGAAATTATTTAAAATTTAGAACTTTCCACCGACCGTCGTAGGTTCGAATTCCATTCAGGACAAATATTTGTGCAATTACCAAAAAAATTTGTTCTGTCTCTGGGTGAAAAAAATCTCTATATAAATGTATAACATTATCAACTATCTATTTACTATAACAGAAGCTCCGCACACTTTTAATTCAAGTGGCCGGATGTTATCCGAAGTTTTTCTTACTGGATATAGCCAAAGCCTTGAATTTAACGACAAAAACTCCACGTAATAACATGCACCTAACAATAAGTAATAGAAATAAGTAGGGTACTGGGATGAAATCAATACAAAACTCGCATTGAAATTATCAAATATGAAAAAATACATGTGTTCTTTACGTGAAAACGTATGTATTGGCACATACTTACGGCTGATAAGAATGTTATTGCAGTTGCAAGCTTTTCGCGCGATAACAGGTTGATGGTAGGATTACCATGCGACTGAGTTTGTTGAGACATTTCTTTGACACAGATTTTATTTTTTCTTTTTATATAATGACTTAATTGTTATCTAATTCCCATGAAGTGGATATTCTGTCCCTATTCATTTCGTCACCACACACAAGTACATAGGTATTCGGCCTGTCTCTCACGCACACAGACACACGCATAGTGACGCACGCACACAGACACACTATACATATATAGTGATTCATGACATAATATATTATTCTTCTTCATCCATATTAAGTGAAACTAAAATGAAATGACAATATATGTTCCTACATAATTCTAATCTAACACTAAATGAAAAATTTTCATTGAAATATTAATCAACATTACAAATCTTTTTTATCTCCATGCTCGTATTCCCAAAGGGTAAGCAGAGGAGTGCAGTCCTCACTCCCACAATCCATTTGTTAAATTTTATGTCCCATCATGAAATAGGGGGTGAGCTTATTACCATATGCCAGGCACGAATCCGGACTCCGAACTACTACTAGTACCAGTAGCCACTACTACTATTACTAATTCTAAGCTAGAAAACTTCAATAGTACCCAACCAGAGAATCCAACCCAGTACATTTCTATCAGCAGTCGCACTTGCAACCGCTCGACCAACGAGACAGTCAACATTACAAATGCAATAAAAAGGTTATGAAACCATTCAGGACTTAATATTATATAACCATATCAATAAACTCATTTCTTTTATTTAGACGTTTTTACACTAATTCGTTACTATTTCGTAACACAAAAGAAACAAATATAATACAAACATAATATATTCATAACATTTCATACGTTCCAGTTTTAACGACCACAATTTATAGAGTTTTGTACAATCGGTTCTGTCAAACATTTACAGCCCATTTCGAAATATTCAATTTTACAATAAAACGTCAAACACGCCAGTACCTGCCCTACTGCCTGCATATTGCACCATGCCCATTACATTTCATGTGATGGAACTACAATATGTATTTTAATGTATCCGATAAAGGATTGGAGAGGCCTATGTCCAGCAGTGGACGGAAATAGGCTGATAATGATGATGATGATAAAAGACTTTTTTTAAATTTGGGAAAATAAGTTCAGCTACATCATATAAAGCCCTGGTATTCGTGAATGATAAAAATTCATCATTAATGACTCCGAACGACAATCGAACTTCCAGCCTCTGGGAACCGGCCACCTATTAATTAACTGATCTGTTATAAGCAACTTGCACTGCCATGCCTATTTCATCGTGGAGACAGTTCATATTACGTCACGATACCTAAAAATGTTATGAAGTATAAAAAGTAACATTAAACTAAAACTAAAAATATATTTTACATACATTTTTTTATGTTTTATGAGTTTTATGAGTCAATTTATTTCACACAATAAAAACATCCGGTAATGAAAAAAAAATCTAACACTAAAAATACGTAAAGCGTTTAGTTATAAAGATAAAAAGTAGAATAATTGTAAAACGAACAGAAATACTATAGAACGCAGAGGTTTAAATACCCCAATTGCAACAGCTACACTCAGTATGGACTCGGTAAAAACGTATTAAATACTAATCTCTAACAGAGATGATTCGTATTCGAAATTATGTCAATATCTTTAATTTGTAATTCGTTCGTAATTACGTGTTAGGGCAGGGCTCGATGGCGCTCTTTGGAGAGGCCTATATCCAACAGCGGACTAAGAAAGGCTGATGATACCAAGTCGCAATGACCACTGAATGATAAATACCTCCATCATTACATGTCTGTCTGCGCTTCTCCTACATTCAAAACACTCTCAAATTGCACCCCGGTTTTTAATACTTCTAACTCCGCCGCGAGCCAATATGTAACCTATATAAGGTAAATAAATATAAGTGAGCCGTGGTCTCCCTCGATACCTCCGTCCATCAACATCGCAATTATGACTTAATTATGAAAATAATTCATGACGTAATAAGTAATATCATTCACATCACTCCTTTAGCATTTTTATCTTACTTCATAAATAATAAGTGACAACCTGCATTTATACGCAATTTTAAAAATGTTATAAGTTTTATCTGAAGCGTTGTCACGTCAAATGAAATGTTGACAAAAATTATGCATATACAGATATATATTATGTGTTATTTGTGCATCATTTATCACTCTTGTTTACTATGTATAAAGCATACATTTAATATATACATAGTATACATACAGAATTTTATAAAACGTATAAACCGAATGATTTCAATGCACTTAATGAGAATACTAAGCAATCGCATTGAGGAAGTCTCGTTAATTGGAAATGTGGGTATTGGTCAAGGCCGTCATTGCCTGATTCGATTGATGAGTAACAAATCCGCTAACAATACTCCAGATTTTCGCATGTATATACATATATATAAAGAGATTGCTGAGTGTAGAGGCAGCACGACTGTTAGAAACGAGTTATTTGGTTGGTGCCTGCCTACGCTGCAAGGGACATGGCGTGATGATCTAATGATTATAATCATATCATTGTTTGTCAAATTATTAAATATCAAGTGTTTTTTATAAATGAAATATCAATTAAACGCCTCGAATATAACACTTGTTATATTTGAGAAGTTTTTTTTACCTAAAGATAATTTAATAACTATCGACGATTTTATCGTACCACTGTTGGACCCAGGTCATTTATCAGGAGAAGAGTTAAAACCCTGAGTCTATAACGGTAACCAAGTACGGCTTGGCAGACTCTACACCCCTTAGCGTACAAAATTTCCATTCGAGTAAAGCCGAACAAACAACACGGAACAAGCATTTAACAAACAATATAAAATCTGTACAACGCACATCGTGTGGTATTGTAATGAATGACATCATCAGATGCGACGATCTTGCAAGGCTTGCACGCGTCCGAACAAAACTGTTTATCTTTTGATTGGTTCAAGTACAAACTTAATTTCAAACACACTATTACAAATGCAATTTCAATTTGCAATCTAAGCGTATTTATTTCTGTTTGATTTAACAGTAGGTAAACGCACACGTTAATACTAAGTTTTATAATAGTCATCTGGTTCTGGTCATACTTATGTTTACAGTTTCTTCGTGTAATGCTTATGAACAAGTGAATTTGTCAGAAAAAAATGTGAAATTCTGTATTAACGACAGAATCAAGCGAGGTGTCATATACACGGCAATTTAAGTCCACATAAATATATACATGGTTTTAGTATCCTTGAGTGGTCGACGACTAAAATCGGTGATCCGACACGAATAATTGTGTAATAAAATGATTTATAAAAAGTCATTTACTTAACAACCATGTCTTACATACAATACAATAAAAACTTTGAACTTTCCCACGATCGTCGCAAAACGGCGACCATCGCATCGCTCTATTGGATCACAGGGCCGCGGGCAACAGCGTTGCAAACGCGAACCGCCTTATACGGTCGAAATAGGAGCGCTTTCTTAGCACCGCCGGCGAGAAACGAGTAGCGAAAGGATAATATGCGATATAGTAGACAAAACCCACACCGAAAAGTACAGTAGAGTTCGTCTCCAATCGCACATCTGCTTCTACATTTACCGATGAGGAACATGCCACTTACTAATACTATAGGGACAATACTAGACCTAAGGGGATCTAACGTAGAATCTCTCGATCAGTAATCGCGCTTGGAACCATCTATCAATAAAGTGGAGTCTTGCATATTTAGCTGTACACAATAATATGAGATGGCTATTACGATACATAGAAGTGTATTTACATTAATACGACACATTAACTGCAAAGAATATTAAACTGTGAAAATCTAAGAAAAATAAATGAAACTATTATCATAGCGCACTGACATTTGCTCGTTAATAGTAACAGTTGCAACAGGAGCGTAGAGCTGTTGGAACAGGTACACTTGACCGACGAATGGCCTCATGTGACACCGCAATCCAACATGGTCGCGGGGCCGGTACCACGTGAGCGTAAGCGATAGCTTGCACTCTCTAGCCTCGACTCTACGATAGGTAGAGACGCATTTGTTCGGTCATTTGCTACTACAATACCTACGAAAGTTAAACAATTTCTCAAAACGGGAACTTTCAATGCTTTTTCTTTCTCAAATTTAAAATGTTGTATGTCACTCACCAAGCACCAAGCAGTCAGGGAAATATGAGATGATTAATAAAAATAAAATAATATTATAATACCTATACAGAAAAATCTATACGTCTATGATGACTTTAACTTTTTTATTCTGAGGATTCATAAAAGGGTTGATGATGATAACGGAAATAATAATTAAAATAAATTGTAATACTCGTTATCTGCTTATATGTCATTGCTCATTCTATTGGCATCACGATTGCACCCATCATTTGTGACAGACTTTAATTTATTGATGCATGAGAATTTTTTTCTCTGACTTCCTGGTATTTTAAAATTCATTTATGCATTTATAGTCTGCATCGCACATACATTGCGTAAGTGTAACATATACTATGTATCCGCTGCCTGACAACGTGTTGAGACCTTCGATGTATTACTAAACCAATATGGCGACAATGAGAGCTACCATAGAAGTTGGAAAGATACATTTTTTTGCTATATTTTTTTTGTCCTGCAATTGTATTGAGACCACTTTATGATAAAGGGTTACTGCAAATTGTATTTCTGATCAAAGTCAATCTAAAATAGCACTGGAGTAGTTCGCGGCTTAAGAGAAATCGGAACACCTACTTAACACTAGCGTAGGACAGAAAGT
>DWDT01001236.1:0-16573 GCA_018245595.1 Microceris scylla | reverse complement strand
CTTCACCGTTAGCAAGTGATATTTAAATTTAAAACGCACTTTTGTAAAGAGGTGCGCGCCATGGATTTGAACCCGGCGTCCCCGGAGTGAGGGGCTGAATTCCTAACCACTAGGCTACCACTGCTAGAAGATATAGAGGAAATTCAAATGTGTATTTGCACAAAATACGTGTTCTCCGCTGTGCACGGTATATCTCTTCACTGCGCGCAATCCGAAGGCGGATTTCGTTAGTTAGGATAAACAAAATGTAATTTATATATTTTGGAATCCGTATTCAAAGTGAGGAATTATTCGAGACGTTACAAATTATTTGGGAATTAAGAAGTCTGTGTAAAATTGGAATAATTATGATGTACATTTTTTTTCATTTATTGTATTTTACATTGATGCGTGGATTGATGGATCAATGGACTTAAACTTTTTTTAACGTTTAAACTTTGAGTACATATGTAAAAGCCGTATATAGGCGGTATTATAAAGGTTATATGATAGATTTTAAGTAGAAATTACACATGTCTATTGGTTGCAGAATATAAATGACATCAGGTGGTCGCAATTCTCGTTTGCGGTTCGTACTATTTCGAAATATAAATATTAAGTCATTGTAAATACGATGTGGCTAAAAATTTATATTCATGGATTGGAAAATTCCGAGTTGTTTTTGTGGATACCCTGAAAATATTGTAACCCTTTTGTAAATCGTCCGAACCTGATTTCTAGCCATTTCATATCCCAGCAACAAAGTGATATAACCTTTAAGAAATTCTAGTCATGAAAGATCTGGTTGTCGCTCCTATTCGTAGTAAACGTACTAAACGAATAACACCTGTATTCGATTTGGGTACAATATATAGAAACTTTTTTTTATACGTAATACAAAACATCAGGCCACTAATCCTCGAAGTGGTTAGCAGAGGAATGCAGTACAATTCCACATATCACCAGTTACGTTTACGTAATTTTTGTTTTTTTTTTATAAGTCAGCAGAATTGAATTAACTAAAACATAGCTGCATGCCTCCCATTTAGCCGGCGCCCTTATAGGAAACAGACAGCTATGACGACTCATCGCCCATACAGATGGAATGATATCGCCAAATGACGTCATTAGGCGGGTCAAAGCATCGCTGGAAATAATTTTCTTTTCAAAGGCCCGAGGTGCCCCGCTATTAGGCACATTATTCAGCATTACCACCATAAAGACTTGGCTTTTCTGTAATAAATATTTTCTAATATCGGATCATTGGTTTTTATATTAAACAAACCTACTCGTAAACTTCTTTTTTATGCAGAAATGGGCTTGCGTTTCGCTGCAATCTCACCTGATGGTAAACAAGATGCAGCCGAGGATATAACACGCTCGCCTAGAACGTGCCTATACACTCTCGTTTTGAATATTCACTTCGTGTTAGTGATAGAGGTTAACGCATACTCTTTGGTTTTGCACTTTATCTAAAATAATAATCGACCCGTTATGATTCCACTGTTGGAATATGGATCTCCTCTCATATTGAGAGGGTTAAGGCCATACTGCCATGAAATCATGACCTTTCTGTAATAAATATTGTCTAACATCGAATCAAGATTTTTTTTAAACCAAACAAATGTAAACTTCAGGCTTATAAATGGTAATGTACAATGTTTTGTCTCGTGATTAATGTATGTCAGGAATCTCATTATTTCATAAGAACTGACAACTACTCGACAGGCTTTACGCTGTTTATAAATTTATTGTGACGATTTTGGCTTGATGGTTTTGAAATATTAGGATGTGAAAATGTTAATTGAATAGGAATTCCACCTATATACTCGCCTCAAAATATGTAAGACTTACATGTACTCATTATTTATAAATATATCTATGTATATAGAGATGACTGATGGCTTGTATGTTGTAAATCTTATAATAATAATTCTTTATTTCGATAACAAAAATATTCTTATGGATCTACCTAGACCAGCTTCAGTATGTCTTTATCCCATAAAACTGATTACTTTACAATTACGATTTACTGCCTCGCAGGTCGAGTGGTTGAAAGCGCGACTGCCTATCTCGAGGTCCTGGATTCAAATCCTGGGTCGGCTACTATTTGATTTTTCTAACTTAAATTTTATAGTAATGTCTCGGAGTCTGGACCTATTCTGTGAACGTAACAGTTGGAACGTGGGAGTGTACTGCACTTCTCTGCCTAACCCTTCGGGGATTACAGACGTATTAAAACGTTTTTTTTTAAGCCGATTACATATGATTACACAGTCATAAGTAATCGGCAAATAATTCTGTTTAAACCACATGATGGACTAAAGCTACCGCATACAAAAAGTTCCAAGAAGCAGACGTTGTGAAACAGCATCCAAGTTTCTTTACAAAGGTCTTCTCTTCTTCGTAAACTTCAAACACATTGCAACGCGTCGAAATGAACCTGACTCTTTATTTGTACTGGAATTACGCCAGGCAAGAGTAAATAAACACGTTTTAAATACTGCTATATCTTGGTTGGAATTTATTCTACCATCCAATGAGATTGTAGTCAGATACGAGCTTGTTGTTGTAATAACAAACTTGTCATTTGCCAGGAATGCGTTTGCCTTTCTGTTATATGACTTATCCAACTAATGTCTACTGCTTTCGCATTTGACGTCAATATCTCACGTCTGCCAATAGGGAACTCCTGGGTTCAAATCACGGGTCGGGTACTATTGGACTTTTCTAATTTATAATTTCTAGTAGTGACTCGGAGTGTGGATCTGTGCAATAGCCTCACCATCTATTTCATAGGACGTAAACGTAACTGGTGAAACGTGAGAGTGTTCTGCCCTCCTCTGCCTACCCTTCGAGGATTATTGGCATGGTGTTACGATTAACGTATTACGTGTAAGGATTATAGGCATGATGAGCGAGGTGCCTAGTTAACTTCTGCGGGTTATACAACATAAGGCTGACAGTATTTGCTACCACAGCGCGCTCTTCACTGAACTTAGGACCAACAAGTAATCGCGCTCCGTATGCCTTAAGTTCGTGGCAAGTTCTAGCACACATTTATGAACACTTAACGGTCTTTGTTCTCTGTTCTACGCAGACAGTAGTCCCGCATCTAAGCAAAAATCGTACAAAGATGCTGGCATTTGATAATCTGATTAATACATTCAGTGTGATAGCTTAGGGGTGGCAAATATGACTCCTCAGCCTGGATTTGTAAGGATTTGAGCCCCTGTAATGTAGTTCTAATAATATCAAGTAACGTAGGTTTTAAAGATTGAACACCATTCGATATAAAAGTGGAAGAAAACATCGTGAGAAAATTTGTATGCGGAAAGTTCTTTGTGATGTTCAATAAAGCGTCAGCGGATGTTTTCTAACCCTTAAATAGCCACAAATAGACTATTATTTTAAGTCTTCACATTCTGATATGATAGCGTTTGTTATGAACTAACAGATAGAAATACTAATGATGAATTTATCGACCGAACTATTAATGATAAATTAACAAATATAAATCTTGGTGATGAATTTACAAATATAACTATTAATGACATATTTAAAAATAAAAATATTATTGATTAATTTACAGATACAACTAACAATGATGACAGAACTATTGATGATAAAGGTACCGGTTGTTGTTAATTCATGTACATTTAATATTATATTTGTAATTGGAATTCGTAAACATTCATTATAATATTCAAAGCTTTCCTATTTAGTGGCGGTGACTCTGCACTAATAGGTGTTTGCGAAGTACTTAATTTTTAGATAAATAAAAAAGGGACGCCTAAATTATTTGCGTACCTTAAAAAAAATGTCATTAAAATCTAAATGATTTATCGTTAATCTTTGAACACCACCTAAGACACTTTACGAGGCAGCTAATGAAATTCGAAATTTATAATCTGCCAATATTTGCTGTACATGTTGTTTTCGCGCGACCTTTGCTCGAACCCCGATCAAAGGTTGTCGATGCCAGGCTCAATTAATCTTTAGGTATAGGTATGAGATAACTACCCTTAGGTATACTTGCCCTATAAATGAGAGGCGCGAGCGAAAATATTATTTTCCGTTTAAAAATATTAATATTCCCATTTACATGTTTGCGCGTGATGGATTACACAATCTTGATATTAGCTTGGATTTACTTAGGGACGTCAGAACTACGCTTAGGTAATAAAGACGAATTAGGATTAAGATTTATTGGTACAGCTATTCCTTGATTATTTGGAAAAGGCTTATAAAATGAATAAGTGAATTCGTTGACTGTGCGTAGATTTATGTAAACTCTGTTCTCACGTATAATCAGAAATCTTACAAACGTATATATAAATACTTTGAATTAACCTCAAATTATTCGATATATCATTTGACTTCGAAGTAAGGACGTATGAATTCTTTAATCTATTATGTTAATAATTTTTATCTTTAAATATATTATTTTTATCTGTAATGCAATATATTATACGTATGAGTTTAATGGCGACCGGCTGATTGCGGTATAGCGCAGCCTAAATAGGCACGGCGAAATGTCCTGGCCGCCGACGGGCAGCAGCGTCGGTGGTGCGAAAAGCCGTGCCCTGCGATCTTCAAACCGCATGCCCAGCGTGGAGATTACGGGCATAAACCCCCTTTTCGGGGAGGCCTATATCCAGCAGTGGACTAAGATAGGCTGATGATGATGATGATGATGATGAGTTTAATAGTATTACAATTATTTGTATGTAACATATAACTACATCTATAATTGTAACGAAATCTTATAATTAAACCGATGTCGTGCAATGAGTGACATAATGTAATACAGTGCATTGCAATGTATTTTACTTGTTTTCAATGTATTTTACTTTAATGTCTTATAATTCATTAACTTGCAACATCATAAAGTTGCAAATTTTTAAACAACGAAAAATATTTCTACACCACTATTTTTCTAAAATCCAATATAAAGAGTGAGACAGGATATACTTTATCCTAATTATGTGGATAACGCAGCCCACACCGCATAGCGATTTTGAATTCAAATTTTGGATAATTTTGCCAGGCTTTACGTGAAATGTATGGCCGTAACTCGCAATGTAGAGTGCATACGTATGGGTTGTTTGAAAGTAAGCAAGCTCTTGGCAACGTTTTCTAAACGTACGAATTGTTCACGTAAAGTATGACACACATTTAGTACGGCTAGCAGAAAACGGTGTTACCAAAATATTTGATTGATTGAGATGTTAAAAGGATATTACCAAATTATGACACACGTTTAGTATGGCTAGCAGAAAACACTGTTACCAAAATATTTGATTGATTGAGATGTTAAAAGGATATTACCAAATTATGACACACGTTTAGTACGGCTAGCAGAAAACGCTGTTACCAAAATATTTGATTGGTTGAGACGTTAAAAATATGTTACCATTGAATTTATTATGGCTAAATACATAGCCAGTATAAAAATAGCCAAAGTTATATTTTTGTTCTGTCCCATTGGCCGCGTGCAAGTCGACAATGACACACACATTTTAAACTAATCATTTTAAGGCAAATAAATCATACAATTGCCAATGCCAGCTAATTAAATTCTAAAACACACGTGTCAAGTACTAATATGATATTACAAATGAGGTGTATTTGGATTAAGTTGTTTGAAATGTACCAATTGTGTCACGTGTCGCTCCCAATCGAGTGTCGTGGTTTGTGTGTTTGTGGTGAATATCTGATAGCTAACTGGGTCTGGTATTGATGGCACGTAATTATTATGACATGTGAATGTTGTTGGCGCGGTGTACACACGTGATTGTATTTCACCCGACTGTATTTCACGAGACTGTAATTTAGGTGATTGTATTTGAAGAAACTGTATTTCACGAAACTGTAATTTAGGTGATTGTATTTGAAGAAACTGTATTTCACGGGACTGTAATTTAGGTGATTGTATTCCAAGAAATTGTACTTCACGAGACTGTAATTTAGGTGATTGTTTTTAACGGGATTGTATTTGAAGAAACTGTATTTTACGAGACTGTTTTTCACGGGATTGCATTTTAAGAAACTATTTCACGAGACTGTTTTTCACGGGATTGTATTCGAAGAAACTGTATTTCACGAGACTGTTTTTCACGGGATTGTATTCGAAGAAACTGTATTTCACGAGACTGTTTTTCACGCAACCGTACTTCATGAGAATGTATTTCAAGGAACTGTATTTTCCTAAACTGTTTTTTGTCATTCATATTTTACGGAAACTCTATTTCACGCCCTTCAACATCAATCAATTAATATTGTATGGTTGGTTAAAGTCGTCGTGTAAATCTTAGGGGGCAGTGTAGAGATAGCAATGGATTAGATAAGACCGAACTAAGTTTATTGAAAAATAAAATGTCGTATTGGTTGAATAAAAATCGTTTGAGGTGAATAAGCCTTGTAACAGTTTTATGGAGTGACAACTCAATTGGGTGAGAGATATCTACACGTTCGAAAAGGATAAAATACTTTGAAACGAAAATTTGTCATGCTATACCCAATTTTTTGTGACATCATTACTAAAACATTTTAGTATGTAAACTTACAATAAATTTAAAATCGATCGTTAATGGTAAGGCAGGCTACACATTGGTAGCCTTTCATGTTACAAATGTCTATAGGCAACGGGGACCACTTACCATCATGTGGGTCGCCTTGCCTTTAAATATATATACAAAAAAATTAAAAACAGTCAATCTTATTACCGTCCAAATGGTCCCAAAGATTTCATAAAATTTCATTTTGGTTATTTACGCCACATAAAATTGTACTTGGCTGGTAACTTGAATCTTTATTCAACTTTTCAACTTTACATTAATAATTTGAATAATATTCATGAAGTTCACTCGATAATTTAATTACTTTAAATGAACTTTTTGACCTAATTATCAAGGTACATTAAATTTGCTGTTTTGCATTATAGTGTGAGATGTAATAGTATTGTATCGAGGGCCGCTTTTTCAGAGTTAGCTTGTCTTTGAAAAATATCTTCCTTCTCCTTGCCTCTAAAATAACAAAGCCGCTGCACTAAAAAGACGTTTTCGAAATGCATCCATTTCCTAAAACGCCTTTTAAATAACAGTTTTGTTTGAAAGAGAGGGAGCGAGATAGAAACACGTTCTTTTCGGAGCAGGTCAGGGTGAATGTAGGTCTAAATACTCGTATGTCATTCTTTTTAATTTAGACCTTTAGCTAACTTCAGGTTTGTCGGGAACCATTATATAGGTCGTCCATTATAACTAGACACCTGCGCTTGACAATATGGGCGCACCTGAATGTCACTGAGACTGCATTACTCATACATGCTTTCTAATAGCTCACTGCTATTGTTCAGTATTATTTTAGTACAGTGCTTTGTACTATTTTACATAAGTATACCCATGTATTCTAGGAAATACTCATTCTATATACTAACCAATTGTAAATATAAAATCATACCAAATAGACAGGCGTAGATAATAAAAATGTTACATTTGTATAAATAATTAAGTCCGCTATGTTCTACCTAACAGGATATGAAAATTCGGAAGAAGAATTTAAATGAAAAATGGGAAATTATCAGAATTGGTCATAGTTACAAATTTTTATTCTTCCATATCAACATAGCAACATAGCATCATATATGTTATTCTGTTTACTGGTGTACAAATAAAGAGTAAAAATATCAAATAATAATAATAATAATAGCAACTTTATAATCTAAATTTAATGAAACAATAACAATGTCAAAATATGTATTATAATAAATAATGATAATAAAAATTACACTTTAGCTGGCTCAGAACAGATTATAAAAATTAAACAATCCTCCTGTCCATAGTAGGATAGTATATACCAGTATAGTATATACCCTACCTATAGTATATACCAGTATAACCGTTGTTTCAATGAAACTACGTTTGTTTTGCCCAATGAATACAAAAAGATGGTGTACTAACATAATTGATAAGGCAATGGACTTAGTACATCTTCACAATACAATTTTTCTGTAGTAATACATAAATGACGTCACACATTTGCTTCTTTCGACTCATCGCCTCTGACAGATGTCAGGATCGAATGTCACTGTTTTCCCTCCAACGCCGCTAACAATGTGTGATTATCCCAGATATTGTGAAAATAATAGCATTATAAATGACGCTATTTCGCACATTTCGTATTAGTATTTTCAAATATATTATGAATGAAGTATGTATGTACGATTATATAATAAATAAAATAATAATAATAATAATAATCGACCCATTGTAGTTTCAATGCATTATAATTCCACTGGTGGAATATGGGTCTCCTCTTATATTGAGAGGGTTAAGGCCATAGTGAGCCACGCTGGCCAAGTGCGGGTTGGCAGACTTCACACACCTAAGAATTATTTTTGTTAATATTTTTTTTCGTATGATTATTAATCAGAATTCCACCAAAGTCTACATCGTATTTTATTGTTTGATATTTATATGTACTAGTGACCTAGTAGCGATCGTAATTCGACTGTAAATCACAAAAAAAACTGTTTGAGCGTTGTCTAGGTTTTAATGTCAAAGACTACGCTCATATAAATCTTTCCTATGTGCTACTTATTGACAACAATCGGTCTCATGTCTGACGTTGACAATGGAAACGTAAATAATAAATGGTTTATGTCATTGAATATAAGGTATTTATAATACATATTACACATAAATTTTAGCTTGTTCTGCATTCTTCCTCTATATAAACTATAAGCGTGCCAAATTTCATACTCGTCTGTCCGCGCGATTTCCCTAAAAAGGGGTACAAAATTTATGCTTCACGTAGTAATATATAGATTTTTATAATATCATTTAACTTTTTGTGTTATTGTTCTGTAATACGCATTTATAATATGTAACGAAGTGTGGAATACTTCGCATATGTTTCTGCATCTTGAAACACACGTCAAACAATGACATTTTGTGGGCTCATAGACTCTAGATTACCACAACGTAGTGGGATATTACCACAACGTAGTAGGACATCGCCACGACGTAGTGGGATATTACCACGACGTAGTGGAATATTACTACGACGTAGTGGGATATTACCACAACTGGAAGGTGGATAATGTAATATGGAATATATTACATTCCAAAGATTAAACATTTAATTTTACACGTCCCATGAAATAGACGGTAAGCCTATTAGTGCGCTATAAAATTCAATAACAGTTGAAACGATAACTGAAAAATATCCTTCACCTGTAAACCTGAAAGAAAACACTCAAATATACCGGGAAAGCTTTTCTGTAAATATGTGAGAATGACCAAAATGATTACCGCGCCCGGACCTCATAACTTTCAGCATCCAATAACTGTTCAATAACATGATTGTACGTGGCCGACTTTCCCGCAGGTACGCTCCGTCCTTTAGCCACGAAAGGGATATCCAGTAAAGATTAATAAATATAGGGACACGCTTGACCGTGCCGGTGCGACCGCAATATGCTCAGATAAAGGTCTCAAAATGTGTTGATATTCGAAAAAAGTTCTGTATCGTAATATAATATTCCGGTTGGTTTCCTTATTATAAATATTATATTGTATAGCAGAAGCTCAGTGGCGTGAAATTGGAGAGGCCTATGTCCAGCAGTGGACGGGAGTGGGCTGATGATGATGATGATGATAGCAGAAATAAATTATATTCCTGTTCACAATTGTCCTACGAAACATCAGTGTTTTATCTATTTGTGCTGTCAAAGTAGTTTAAGCTTTAGTTAGTGTTACGACGCCTAAAAACTAAATTAGTATTCTCGGAACCGAATTGCATCAGTAATTAGAATTTCAACGAGAAAAATTGTATTGGATACTGATATTTATGTATTGGCGTCTTGGCAAACGTAACATAGGATAACCTCCAGCTAGGCTATAAGCTGTGATAGCCTAGTGGTTAAGAATCACTCACTCCGGGGGTGCTTAGTTCAAGTCCATGGCGCGCACTTCTTTAGAAAAGTGCATTTTGAATTCAACGTTTTTTTCATACAGTTTTTTATATTAGTTTCACTTTGGACATTAATATTCTCTTAGAATGAAAAGAATAGGTACATTCCTATATATTTCACCTTCAATAAAGAATACGTTTTTATATTATATTTCACCTGATTCGTAAATAAAAACAATAATTAGCTTAGAAGTTTTTTTTTGTATGTTTATTTTTAACTTAAAATAGTTACGCGAAAATTACGACGTAATATTTAAATAAATGAAAATCCTAGGTCAGCCACTACATTCAGTCCGACTACGAGGCGCAGGTGTCTAGTTGTAATGGACGACTTATATAATAGGCACTGCCTGATGTAAACCCTGCAAGAGATTTAAATTAAAAAGCTTGCACAATGTAATTCTATGTTCACAGAAAATGTTTACAACTTTTTTTTTGTTATGAAAGTAATAGAATTAAAAGGCAGATATTGTTGGGAATTTAAAAAGTAAGTGATAATAACAGATTTTATATCTAATAACATTTGGCAACTTATACTTGATGAAGTGACACTTGGTAGAAAAAAAACACTTAAATAAAACAAGCACTAATTGGCTGTCCGTGACAGATACGCACGTAGTTAGAGTTAGGTAGCGATCGCTACAACTCGTTAGAGGCGTAATGACAGTTTAAAACTATAAATAGGGTTTTCTCGAAAGTGACTTTCAAAAGTCGGCTTCATTTTTCTTCAGTTGGCGTAGTGATCAATGTTCTGTCAATGAGATGTAAACAGCTGAAGCCATATGACAGATTTAGATAAACTGATCAGATCAGCTGCTTCCTGTTGTTTTTCCTAAATATCATCATCATCATCAGCCCATCATCGTGCATCGGTGGACACAGGTCTCGCTAATAGCGTGCCACTGACCTCAATGTTTAATTCTTCGTATCCAACAACTGCCATCCACTTTGCATATATCGTCACTCCACTTAGCTGTAGGGCGTCCTACGCTACGTAACTTAAATATAACCCATTTCATCTATATACCGAAAGGCCATTAAATAACTGCTAACCTAAACACAGCCAGGCAGTAAAACCCCAAAAAGGAATTAAGTTATGACCGCTGACTGTAAACATTCAAATTATACCTCGGATTCCACTTTTATTGCCAAATCTTTAGGTAAAGGTCACTCGAAATCATGACTCTCATGAATAGATCCGCCATTTGTTCGCTAGACACGTACCTTCATAAAAGGATCGCCAAGAATTTTAAAAGGATCGTGTCGTTGCTTCATAAGCTACGCGGCTGTCATGTCGTATATCAAGACAGAATGTTTACAAAGTTCAGCAAAATGTAACCCGTACAACGCTAAGTAACTTGACTTATCGCGGCTTTTACAAAATTCTCCTCTCATATGTCACCTTGACGTTTTCTTTCGGGTGAACTAAATAGGTAACCTGTAAACACGAGCAAATATTTTTGGAGAAATTAATATTGTCACCGATGTTAGATTCTTTTTCGTGAAATATATAGATACTTACTTACCCAGACATAACATTGTTGAGATCCAATCGATATGTGGGTGTCACAGTAAGCAAAACGTACCTACATTGGTTAAATTATAATACCATCTTCAATTGGCATATGCAATTTATTGGTCATATGTTATGAGTCGGTAGCAAAAGTAATTTCAACCATGTCCTCAGATGCTTATAGAGCTCTGCTTCCGACTAAATCAATATTTGTGACACTGTTAAAATACTGCTTCAAACTAAATCAGCATTTTAACGGTCTTAGATACACTTTTGGATGTGTCTTTACTTAGCATTAAATTATTACAATAGAACCAATTGTAACCTTCAATTCGTCACATGACTGTCAAAGTGGTGGGTTATGCTTGGCTTCCCATGGCGTACTGAGTGCGTGCCTTTTCCATCACGATACTTGTCTTCGTTCTCTTCTGTCTTTCAGTATTTCTATTTATATATACGGTTCGTTATTTTACGAATCTGCATTACCATTAGTTACCCTATCAGGCTTTCGAACTTCATTGGTGGATATAAATCTTCTTTGACCGACGGCTCTCCGCCCGGTTTTGGGATCTTATCATCATCATCCTACGTAGAGTTTCCCGAGTACTAAATATCTCATCTCAAACATCTCTACCATTAGAGACCTATCGTGCTTATTTCACATTCATAACATTGGCAAACATAAAACTAGAATTTTACTTACGTTGTAGAATATCAACATGGGACGGTTTCACGGACATATTGTGGTCGATACCTGCACGGTCGACTGGGCCCGCAATTTGATGATGTTTATTGTCGCTCTATCCTCGAGTAAGGGACGGAAAATTTACCTGCAAGGAAACCTCGGCCGTGCTCAATCATATTATTGAACAGTTATTGGACTACAGCGGAAGTTATTAGGTTCAGGTGCGTTAGCTAATAATTTTGATCTTCTCCTATAATACGAGACCTTTCATGTACGCTGTGAGTGATTTTACGTTTTGGTTAGAAACTATGTTTGTAAACCACTGATGCTTATAAAAGCTGCAGGGGTGTTCATATATGTAGATATGACTTATCTATTTTGAATATTTTTCATTACTACTGCATCGATCACGTCAAGTACTATACATGATAGGGAGACAGCCATAGACATTCGGTATGCAAATTAACTCTTTCTTTACGGATCTGAAGGGCCTTTTTTTAATCGGTCAAATTATTAATGAATCCGCACAAAGATATGACCTCCGAGTGACAAATATGTTGAAAATTGTGGCTTTGGTCATTACAATAAGAATAAATGTTCCCAATAAAATATTCGATTCGATTCAGTTTCATTGTAAGCTCAGTTAATTATATTGTATTTATACAAATATGAATTATTGTAAGTTATTTCAAACTAAGCAAACGTAAGCTAAAAATATTGCCAGAATTGTCAGTATCTGTTATCCCGTCACGTCTTTTTCGTCGTTTACAATAGGTCTGTGCATTGTTTGTGTTTCTACTGAAACATAAATTACTGTACAAACTGAAACGTATCAATAAACCTACTTTTTACTTTTAATGTTGACTTTTAATTTATCAATATAAAGTAGACGAAGTTTTATCAATTATAATATTTATACTAATCATAGTTAAGATTTTAAAAGTTATAATTATGAAGATATTAAGAAGATAAAAAGTTATTAAGTTTTGATTATTAATATTATAATACATAAATGAGAAGCTAATTCTATTTGTCTGTCTTTTATATTTTCACTCCGCAATCACTGAACCGTTATTGATGAAATTTATTAAATTAAAACTCCGGGCTGTTTTACTTTTCTCAGCAAAAATAGTATTTTCTAACAAACGAAGTTTTCAGGGTGGCTGAGGGGGTTGATTGTAAATAAAATTCCCTTTAAAACGTTTTAAGAGCTGTGAAATTATAAAAGCAATTTTAAGTAACCACAAAGAAAGTCAAATGTCTGACTAATACAATATTTAACTTAGCGAAGCGGACGGGTAATGGCCAGTAAGTTATATTTAAAACTTTTGTTGCTACTGTATATCAATTTTAATTTTAGAATAAATTACTTCCCCAAGTTATTAGCTTGTTTATACTTGACACACACCAATGTCGCGGTTGGTGTGTTGTTCTTAAATTTTAAATATAAAGGCCCCAGCGGGCAAAGCGGAGATAATAAGTACAAAGGGTAGTAAAATTGTTGGGGATGTAAAGCGGCGAGAAACAAAGAGGGTTTTTAATGTTTCATACTCGGCTAACGCCGTAAATCAGCGGGCATAGTCATCTTGATATATTGCCGCTAAGCCTTCGCCTAAATTGAAACTAAGTGAAATCAATTGTTGTGTTGCTACATTTTTATTCGAGCCAATTTTATTTGCACTCTGCGAGAATTTTAGCTTTGGGAATAAAGGGAACTATATAAGTCTTAAGCCTTCTAATACTGAATGTAAGAGAATAGTAAAGGAATTGATGATGATGATTTTTATTATTATAAGACAGAATTTTTCCCTAGGTTATATTCTATGAGTAATCTGTTAATATAATGTCTAAGTAGTCAGTCTGCTATTAGTAATACAATTATTCTTGAGTTCAAGGTCTAATATAATTTCCGTTGCAGGAAAATTACCACAGGAAAGGACAAGAATTGCTGACTAAGCCAAGTTGCACTAAAAAATAAATAATTCAGTTATATGTATAAGAAAAGTTGATTAGAAGGGAATATTTATGAACTATGTATATTTATGCGACCTATTATAATAATAAGCTTTAGAAATAATTAGCACTTCGTGCTCTCTGCCAACTCTGTAAGGTACCTGGCGTGATGATATAATAATAATAATAATAATAAAACTTGACATTTTTCCTCCCACGGGATACTGATGTGTAATGGTTACCATAAACGAACGTTTTTCCGCGCAACATTGTATTTAATATATTTTTCCTCCCATTCTTTTTCTTGACGGTACTTGTGGCACATGATGCTCAGAAACAGGATTTTTAATTAAACATGTAGATGCGGTGAGTAACGTCATCGTAACAAGCGTGAAAATTTTACAACTCTTGTTATTTGGCTTTATTTAAATAAAACCAAAGGTGTATAAGGTTACCAAAGGTGTGGAGCAATGCTTAAAAATTTAACTTTTTAATGTATGTATTATATTACATCTTACTCTACGTTATTATTTTACTAAACAGTATGGAACTTCTTTTATTCTTTTTATGTTTTATGTATTATAAGTTTTTCTTCTATACGTTTTAAACAATGCTGCGAAGCACTCTGAGACGCTCAGGTTTCCGTAGGATATAACCCTTTAGCAATGTCATAAATGATACTTAGTTTTAAAATCGCATCTGATTTCGTAAACTTAAAAGACTGAAGAAAGACCCGCAATTAAAAGCAAAATTTTTAACTATCTGGATCAAATCCTAAATATTTATATTAGACGTGTGGATTTTTTGAAGAGTTCAGTTTATAAGTGAGACGAAAAATTTAAGGCTCCAAAAGGGATTTTTTCGATGATTTTAAGATTACCTAATTCGCCTATGAAGAGAGTGATGAATGTTGCAGAAGAACATCGGATCTGTAAGACAAATGTTTTGATATTCAGTGGTCTCTACCTACTCCGTGAGGGTTCTAACGTGACAATATTACAATATTAATTATAATAACGTAATGAGAATAAAATAGAGCGGCTAATCTAGATGAACGAGACCAACGACAGAAAATAAAACGATAAAGTGCCCATAAAAGTAACTATTTCGGCATTCCACAATTAACCATCCCGGGGAGAGATAAAAAACGGGTACGTGACTGTCCCTTGGATATTTTATTTAAGATTTAATACGGCAAAAGCGATTTATGGTTGCCCGTACACTCCACTCTTCAGAAATTTCGATTTTTATGGGAGATTCCGATTCCTGTCCTTTCACATCTCATGAAACTGAATCTAATTCAATTGCATATGTACAATCAGTACCTTGAAAAGTGGTACGCTGAGAAACAGCGATATTCTGTTTCTAGATTTATTGCGTTCCAATTCAAGGGCGACAGCAGATGTAATTCCCTGGTACATATTTAAGCCGTTTCAATTGAACGAATTTTTAACGAAAAGGCTGAAATTACATTTTTAACTCAAGAATTTCGATAGTTCAATTCATTAGGGTATTTTATAACGAGAATGTTATTGTAATGTCTCGTAAATGCGTAAGACTACAAATGCCATACTTTAAGTAATATTTAATAAAATTGATAGAGATTTATTAATACATTTCTAATTGCAATACAAAAATGTATGAAATAAATAATGTGTGAAAAAATACATGTGTGAAAAAAGCGATCAATATGTATATTTGAAGAAATTTACCTTCAAGCCGATGTATGTATTTATTGTATAAGATTTGATACATCGCAAGGAAAGTTTATAGATACGCACGGAGCCAGGAATATTCCGATTTTATAGTGTCGCACTGCGTCGCGTGGGAATATTACTGAACAGGCGCTGCAGACCACGAATTGTGGGTAGCGGAATAAATTTGTTCCACGCCGTTATATCCCGATCTCGAAATGATATGTATTCGTCATTGTCGTCAATCCTTTTGGCCAGCGTTTATGATGATTCACTTTGTTTTCGGCACGGATACTCTGTTATCATCATCTCAATTGTTATCACCATCATCAGCTTCATCAACCCTTTTTATCTTTGCTCTGTTGAACGCGAGTATTCTTTTAGAAGGACTAGGATTAAGATCAGTATGCCATTCGCCAAATGCGGTTTGTGTGTATGTACCTATACTGATTTACGATTATTCCGTAACTATTACAGATATCAAAAAACTTTAAACTGATATCGAAAGTATTCTACCTAATGAGTAAAATGACAATAATAACTTTTTAAAAATAAAACTAGAAATATCTACAGGTTTACTGTACTTTACTTATGTGTTTACTGTACTCAATAAACTTTAAACTGATAACGAAAGTGACAATAATAACTTTTTAAACTAATAATAACTTTGACAATAATAACTTCGAAAATGACAATAATAACTTTTTAAAAATAAAACTAGAAATATCTACAGGTTTACTATACCCGATTTATCCATAAAAATAATAATTTCAT
>DWDT01001235.1:0-16574 GCA_018245595.1 Microceris scylla | reverse complement strand
ATAAACGTAACACCACGCCTGTAATCCCTGAAGGGGTAGGCAGAAGAATGTTGTACACTTCCATATTTCACTAGTTCCGTTTACGTCCCATGGAATACATTGTGAGCCTATTGCCATACACCGGGCACAGACTCAGATTCTCAGTCACTACTTGAAATTGAAGTAAATAAGAAAATATAATACATACTTGAATAATACATACTTGAAATTGAATTGAATTGAATATAATACATACTTGAAATTGAAGTAAATAAGAAAATATAATAAAAGAGTAAATAAGAAAAATATAATACTACCCGACCTGGGGATTTGAACCCAAGACCTCCCGATTGGCACTCGCGTTTCATCCACTCGACCTACGAGGCAGTCTCGTTACATTGTCAGGCAACGAGCCGAATCGTTACAGCGATACCTCTTAGTAAGTATTTGTATTTATATAAAAACAAACATCAATCCAACAATTAAAGATAATAATCAGTTTTGATTGGTTGTTTCGTAAATAAAATGAAACTACTCGTGTCTATATTATTCCAAAATGTACACTTGTTAAAGCATGTAGGCGCGTAACCCTATAGGTCTGCAAGTAGTATGGTAAACAATTACTATAAATAAGATATGAGTATATCGAATACATACTTATGCTAGGATAGAAGTGGGGCACACATTTGCAGTACGAGCGGCTTCTCTGCATCCGGCACTGGCGCATGCACGCGGAATACGTGTATATGTTGGAAGTCTCCAGTTTCTGTTCATCAGCAAACACGCAACGTCGCTGGCGCACGGAGAGCTGGCGGGCGTCCTCCGTCGTGTACGTGTGCTTCACGGAGAACGAAACTTTCTCCACGCGCCGGTCCCACGAAAGCTGCGCACTTTGCTCTAAGCCAGCTATTTCCTCGCTCGAATGGATGTAAATCTATAAATATGTACTCGTATGTAGGTATATACAAGTACAAAAGGCATGGTCGATGAACAACTTTAATGTATCAAAGATTTAATCTGTCACTTTCAATAATGACTTTTTGAACTAAATGGTAAACCCATGTAGGTCTCCAATATGTGTAGTTATTAATGCATTAACACCTTAGGCCGTCATAAAACGGAAAACACTCGTATAATCTTATATCCTTACGTTAAGTATCGTGTCGTTGCGAAACGAATTAAACAGAAATGACCATTTGGCATCTGTTTCATGAATGAACGCTTCAGAATACTGATCACTTTGTGTTCTCCTAGAAAGAAAACAAAACTTATTAAAAATTATTATTATTACTATATCAACACGGCAGGTCACGAATGCAAAATATTTCTAACCATACAGACATGTCGTGCTTCTTCTACAATTAAACCGTATTTATACATAGGTACAAGCAGGCCAGCAATGATATTAAAACTATTAAAATCCCTTCAAGTTGAAAATAGTAAAACCGTAGGTACTAACCATGTATTTATAAACGTACAAAGCTACATTGCACGTACATATATTTAGTTATTTCAAAATACTTTCATACCAAGGCCAAGATTTTTCAGCGTGTCTTGAATTGAAAGCATAACAAAATCCCATCTCGGTGAATACGGGAATCAACAAGTCGCAACACTCCTCCGTGTCCCCCTTCCATTCGCAATCGAAGAATAGCATCTCGCAATGTCTTACGATCTGCAATATACCTAAGCAGTTTAATATTATAGTAAACGCTGATTTTCTTCTTGAACAACTGGGCACCCAGCTTGATGACGTATTAGCACGGTAGGTACGCGTCGAAGATAATAGCATTCGTAGGTGCAATCAGATGCCGGGAAGGGACTCGGATTTCTCGCAAGTGACGAGTCGATTTTTGCGCGTTGAACTTAATTGTCTGTTACAAAGTTCTCCTTTAATTTTCTGTATGGCCATTATTTCCTGACCAATCGATTACCAATGTCAAAAAGGACTTTTTGCCTTGATCGGTGATAACTCGGTGCCAAATCATGGTACAGATCTCCTGAGTCGGTCAAATAAAAAGGCATTAAATTATCTAAAAGAGCTATATATATATAAAGAGCTTGATACTGCGACCTATATAAAGAGCTATACGTGGCAGTATCAAAAAAAAATATTGGAGTCCATAGACCGTTTTAAAAATGTGCAAAAATTTGGAATTTTTTTTTTGGTTTTGTTACGATTGCTCCTGAACGGCGTATATGAATTTTTTTAACACCATATCTAAAAACTAGAATCCTAAATCTACAATTTCCTGTTTTTGAGTTTCCTGATCGAGTATTTTTCTCCAAGTTACAACCTATTGAAAGATTACCTAAATTTTAGATTTTTTTAATATCCTTTAATTTTCGTTATTACATATTTTTACATATTAATATGCTCAGCGACGATCCGAAATTTGGAAGATCTTGGGAATCTACGAGGCAAGTGATTGACATAGTTAAAGCTTGTATAAGGGTAGTGATACATGCACACTTGAACGATTGGAGCGAAACCAAGAATCATGAAACTGGTCTTGGTATATATAGAGGCCTATAGAGGTAAAATGTGTTTCAAAATATTATAATAACCTGAAATACAGCATCTTTTGGTTTAAGCGCAGGTTCGGGTGCATCAGAATCTGTCTGACCAACAAGCTGAGGCTGGTGTACAAAATCAGAAGCTCGTTCTTTGATAGAGCTATAACTAAGTGATGCTAGCCATTTTAACATCTCCGCAGCTTGGGCGTCTTCGGATCCCCATATCCTTGCAATTGAATAAAAGACATATCAATGGATAAGCACGCTATGAAGTCAATATTTTTAGTATTTCGTAAAGCTTTACGTAATAGGAAACAGAGGCTAATGAACATCTCTTACCGTGAGACATATTCCTGCAAAAGATCTGGATCAACCGGGTCGACATCGCATATTGTAACCGCAGGAAAGGGTACATCCCAGTTGTGGAAGTCAGTATCCAAACCTATTAAAAATTACACAGTTCCATATTATATATTGTATACTTATAAAATACTAGTTCAATCAAAACACCTGTTCAAGGTACCTGTAATAGTAGGATTTGTCTGAAATTTTTCCCATAAGCTGACAATAATTATACAAGTAGCAATTGCTCCTATTGCTGTAAAACTGAACCACATAAACCTGAAATTCAGAATTCAGTAAAAGTTAAATCATCGACAGTGATCAATATAGAAAATCGTATAGAAATACAAATATAGGAGCCGGTCGTATTGGCCTTTCCTCGAGTTGCGAAAGTTTATTTGCGAAGCGATGTACATAAAAAAATAGCTTACTTCTCACAAAAAGGTCGATCTTTTTCCGCAATGTACCGCACTCCATGAAGCGTAGAATTGTTAAAGAACTCAGTGGTTTGATGTCGCAAACTTGTCGCCAGCAGAGCCAGCCCATCTACATCGGTACCCTTTTTCTTCTTCGGTGTAGTTTGTTTTTTAAGCCGGTGTTTTAAAATTTGATCTCTATTATGATTAGACCATGAGACACTTTGTGGGTGCACTTTCATTTTGTTCGCATAATAATATGAGCCGTAACGTTAGACTAACATGTCCATGTCCAACGCTATACTGAATCACGCGAGTGCAGATAACATCAACAAAATCGACGTGATCGCGTGTTTTGCCGTTGTACTGTCCACCGTTTTTACTGATATAATTTCATGGCTCACATACAAAACTGTATAGAGGCTAAGTGAGATTTTATCAAGAATATTACTTACAATATATTATATGGTTCAGTTCACGATTCTTGGCTAGTATAAAAATTATTAAATAAAGTAGTTTAATGGTATGTAGCAAATATTTAAACGCCCTCACAACTACTCGGTTGATCACATTTAATTAGTAATTTAAGTTCTGTATGTGCCACCGACCAACCATAAGATAGAATGCTGTTCTTTTTTTACTGGTACGAATTTGGATTCGTATCGAATGATATTGGTATCATTCTAATAATAAACAGTTGACACGAAGGGCCAATAAATATTCTAGAAAGAATTCGAAATTGAAGAACTTTTAGGAGTACCTATTGTATAGCGTGATGGCCACACTCCCCTAGCCACATTTACATGAGTGACCGGGTGACAAGACCTGGAATTCAGTTTTGAATTAGGTACAAACCAAAATCCTTTGGCTATATTACAAGGCTTTACAAATCTTTTTTTTATGATTTTTTATAATTCATTTATATTTGTCAGATAAAAAAGACAGTATAGTATCATTGGCAATTTTTCTCGGATCCTCAACCTACATCTGGCATACCTACATCTTGACAGGGAACAATGTTGTGTAGGTATACAGCGTTTAGTAAAAGACATTAAAATACTTCATTATTTAATTTAGTTTTGGAACACACCGAATAGTATTTCTCTAGTAATAATTACATGGCACTCATGCTCATTACATTTTTCTTGGACGACGGTGGCTCTTCATTGGCGGCGTCGACCGGTAGCAGCGGGTCGATCTTAATATCCAAATCTTTTAAAGCTTCATCGAGAATTTTAATCTTGCCTAATAGTTTTTCGGCTTGTAGGTTATATCCGGGCTCTAGCATTTTCCCACTCGGATTCAACTTAAATAGATATTCCGCCTACAAATTAAGTAAATTTTTAATACTTCTATTTTTTTACGTTTAAAAGTCATAGCTCTTCGGAAAACGGCAAGTACAAAACCAGAAAACACTCACAAGAATTATTGTATTGTATATAAATTCAATATTAGCTCTTTAAATTATCATCAATATTCTCACCAAATCCACATAAAACTTAGGTCAGTTAAAAACGAACTATACGCAATTATTAAATGGTGCAATATAAATCATGATCTTACCAGAAAATCAATAGGGTCTTCTGGACGTAATTTTGCAACCTCTAGTAGCCCAGCTGTGAGAGTGGGGAATATGTGTTGCACTAGGTAATTGCGCATTGGTTCGCCCGCAGCCGCCAACGCAGCCTCTTCTTCTTCACGCATCAACAAGTAAAGCTCCGACTATATAATAACAAATCTCAACTTGTGATGGAAGTTGAAATAATGAGTGAATACATGGTTTTTAATATATCGATGTAACCCCAGCGTCTAATCATAACCTCTAAGTCGTATCAGTTAGAGATTTACGGAAAAACCTATAATTATTTATCGCTAAAAAATTAGTGAACGATGAGGAGACGTCAAGGACTTTTCCTATTTGGCAAAAGGGTATTCCTAATCTCGGCAGTAGATAGTGTGTACATTTCCAAAATTGTTTTGCTTCCTTACATCAGGTACACACTTGGACCCAAAACCCACTGTAATCATTCAGTTTCATTACCCAATATTCCATTTTCTCTTCTCGTTCTTCTTTCATTTTCTTCTCCAACTCCTCCATGGCTTTTGCCTCTTTAGCTTTAAGTGTTTCAAAATCTTTCTTTTCCTTATGTTCCGCTGCTTCTATTAATACTGTTAAAATAAACCCATACCTACCGTTAAAAAGTAACATACACCAGTGTATTAAAAGAAAAGAATTAAGCTTATAGTCGACACTGAAAAAATACTAAGTTCTAGTGAAAAAGAAACGACACATAAAACAGCGAGAAAAGGTCTGAGAAGGACGAATCAAACACTTAATATTTTTGTAGTGAAAGTCCTTTCCTGAGATAGAAAAATTTTCAAGCGTTATGAAAATCTAAAATCGCGCGTGGAGTAGGGCGAAAAGGTCGTCAGTGCCCTGCAACACTCATGATCTATATTCTATACGTTCGATTGAATTGCAGTGGATGGCACAAATTCACTTATGAATAATTGGTTTTTTCTGTTACATATGTGATGTCGATGTGATGTGATGAAAATTGTGTTTGCACTATGATTACACAATTGATATTGATATATTGAATTGGCTTTTATTAGGTAGGCATTGAATAACTGTATATTATCGTATAGTCGTATCGTATCTACATTTGAACACCTTCCTATAATACGTATCTTAATACATGCAACTTACCAACAAGTTTTCCATATCGACATGGACGTCCCATACGTAAAGCTACGGCGGCATACGTGCCATTCATTGCATAATCCAGGTGGTCTTTCACCGACAGCACCAGAGGGTGGATGTCTAATTCATCGAAGAAGTTTAGTGGCGTCACATCAAGAGAATTGCCAGCTCTGAACTCACTCAAACGCTTTAGTACAGTCTCTTCATCCAAACGCGTATCACCTTCTGGCTGACGCATGGCTTTCTCACAAATAAAGTCATCAGTTGCCTCTAATGAAACTACTACATCTGAAATATATGTAAGATTCTAGTACAAATGCATCGATATGAATAATCTAAGAAATAAACAAATTTTATGATTGAAAGCTAACCAGGAAGAATCTTTCTTAAAACGTTTGTGTACAAGTCGACGTCTTCGTCAAATTGGTCTTCTTCATTTTCTTCTTCAGCCTCAGAATCTTGTTCTTCACCTTTATCAAATACTAAAACAAAATACCTTATTTAGACATTTTACTGGAGTTAGTACTGAAAATGACAGACTATATAATAAATTATTCTTACAAGTAGCGCACTGCCCAATGTTCGTCGGATAACCATCCAGCACCCAACCTCTGTTTAACGCTTCACGAGTTAACATTCTTTGACGTAAATAGCTAAAAACGGTAAAGAGCCCTCGGTTAATAAAAATATGAAGTATATACACAATAGTTAACAAAGATATAAACATAATTATGTAAAAGGCAAACAACGTTGGGAGTAATAGAAATATTTAATAAAATACCCCATCATGTCTTCGTCTGTAAGTGGTCGGCCTGAACGTAAAATGGCCAGGGTCTGTCGCGCTGTTTCTCTCACCCCTTCCTCTTCGCCGAGATCATCATCATCACCATCAGGATTTTCATCTTCCTCTGCAGTAGGCATCCCAAGTGCTGTGGTTTCACCTGCATCCCAGTGGTTTACGCGCCAAGACTGAGTACATACGAAATATTTCTGACTTGCCAGAACGTTTTCCAAATTTATAAATTATTAAGAAAAGTAAATGTTAAATTTGACGTTAATTTAATTTACAATTTATCTTTGTGGGATAACAGAGATGGTATTTGAAACATATGAATCGATATAACAGAAGATCCTCTTGCAGTAATCTGCACGAGTAGACAATATAGTGCTGAGCATACTGGATAATTTTGTATATCTTGGATCTCCTTTTACCAGGGATGTTTGGTGCACATCTGATACAGAGAGAAAAGTATTTGTTGGAAATAGTGTGACCGTAGATTTGAATAAGCTACTGAGTTGCCAACATTTAAGTCAAAGAGCTCGGTTGGATATGCATAACTTCCTGCTTACTCCAACACTGAAAATGAAAGCGATATGGACGTTGATGGATGAAAGTGCAAATGAATGCAGTTCCAAGGTCCCCAATTTTGCCCAAAAAGTCAGATACTGTGTGTTAGGGAAGGCAGATGTCTTCAAAAACAGTGTGTTTGCATTTTGATACCCATCATCTGATCTGACGTTTTTCATCTCTCATTACTTATAGAGGAAGAAGAACGTCAGATCTGTAAGAATGGAGATAATTGATATTCCGCTTAGTCATGTAAAGATACTTTATTGTATTACAAATAAGAAATTATAGACAGCCAATCACAACTTTTAAGATTATAATAGTTTATTTTAATTTAGTTGACTGCTTCGTTAGTCGAGCGGTTGCAAGGACGACTGCCGATCGGGAGGTCCTGCATTCAAATCCCGGGTCAGGTACTATTGGGTTCTTCTAATTTATAATTTCTAATAGTGACCTGGAGCCTGGATATTCGCCCGGCGTATGGCTATAGGCTGACCACCTGTTCCATGGGACTTAAACGTAATTGGTGAAATGTAGGGGTATACCACACTCCTCTGCCTACTACTTCAGGGATTGTGTGAGGCGTGATGTTACGTTTTTTTTTAAATAGTTTATATTTGTAATAATTTCAAGTAGTCTAAAAATACTAACCAAATCATCTATAATATCTTGGGCTACACAATTTGGGGAAATGTATATCAGACCGTACGACTCGCAAATTAATTTAGACAGAGTAGTTTTCCCTACGATGGGCGGTCCGTACACAAGCACCTAAAATGTAAACGCAATCAATGATGTAAAACATAAAGGTAAATATCTAAATTTAAAACAACTAAATACTACAGAATGTAAAGAGTTGTACTTTGAAAGGTTTCAACGCCCTCTCCTTCTTAAACTCCTTCATAAGTAACGGTACATTCTCTGCGAAAGTAAGTTCGGAAACCCACTGCAAGCCCATCGTCTCCACTATGAAGGTTGGTTCCATGTTAAGGTTTAAGGTCATTAAATCGTAAATTCTTTGCTACAAAAATAAATTAACGAATGAAGTAATCAAATTATTACAGTATTTATTTTTCAGTTTTTGTACAACGAAGTTGAGCTCACTTCAATTTCCGATATCAGAAAAGCATCTTCGGGCGGTATGCATTTAAACATTCCAGATCCTACTTTTCTACCTAAAGATTTTATAATCTGCAATATAAAATATACAATTTGGTATCAAAATTCGAATATAAAATACAGAAACAACTTCTTAAAACCGTACGACCTCTTTTTGCTTCGTCACATTCTGTTCAACGGCTAGAATGTACAGCTTCTTTGGAAAATCCGTTGCTAGATTGTAGATAATTCTGAAAAATCACGTATATTTTAAAAATTTTAATAATATCGCAATGTATCCATGTAATCCATTGTGCGAAGATATTATTATATTACTTTATATTTACTATATATAGAAGATATTATTATATATTATATTACTGACTGGGCTAGGTCCTGGACGTTAATGAGTGGCACAACGTTGTTCCCGCGGCCGAATATCGGAAGAAGTCTTTCACATTCCCACGCCTTTTGAAACCAGTAAAACAACACATCCTCTCGACCTCCATATGTTACTCCAGTTGCTACAACTATAGCTCTAAAACACATCCTTATGATAGTTATTAAGAAATTAATGAATGTATGAGCACGCGACGATCGTGATTAGAAGCAGCACGACAGGTCTGTAAGGATAGCGATATAAACATGATGGAATGGTATCTATAATAATTATTATTTATAAGAAAGCTTTATATAGGATATAGATTCCTCAAGACATCTGTATTAATCGGGGACAGTAGTTGTATGAGTTGTATAGCCGTTATTATTATTTAAAGGTATTTTGAAATATATATGAGTGCTGCCAGTGACACGCTCCAAAAATTAAGAGTAACGGGCTCGACCGGTTGGAATATCGATGCAACGGAGGTAATAATAATATGTCACGATTTTAGTATGTTAGAGCTTGATCAGCGCACCCGATGTCTTGCTTGTGCGCCCTGGCGATGGCGATGACCTCGTTCTCCACATCATAATGCAATTTATAATTTGGATGCGGTTTTCTTTTGCGAAAATCCGTCTCAATAAACGGCATGTCTGGTGTATCCTTAAAGTAAAATCGCAGTAGTAGTCTTTTCACTTTACTAAATACGTGATTGGAATATTCTGCATGTTAAGTAATATGGGCATTAAACAAGCCAGGAATGACATCGCATTGCATTAACAAATGGCTTAAGTATTTACCGGGTCTAATGGCTTAGTGGAGGCCCACGTCATAACAGTAGATATCAAAATTAGATAACGTCTCTGGGGACTATTAGGTACATTTTCAACGTCGTCGTCACCTGACGCCGCTCGGACCAGAGCTTGTTGTGTCAGCAGGTCTTTTAAAACTGGAAATTTTCGCAAACTTTTAATTGAATATTGTCTCAAAAAGCAATTATTATACAGCAGAAAGATCGGAAATGTGTTTTTCGGTATACGATGTGTTCTTAAATGTCACATCAATACTTACGTTTCATATAATCCATAACTGCCGTTAATTCATCTTTGTCGCAACTGATATCAAATATTACGGTTCCACACGTGAGCATGTGGGGCAAGCATTCCGATTTGCCAACGATCTTGGCGACATTATCGATGCTTTTGACCTTCGGATCGGTAACGGTGCCTGCCATCAATAATTTAATAGCTTAATAGACATATATCGATGTTGAATTATACGGCTTATATACGAAAAACGTCGCATAATCGTTCGGTAATTTACTAGTATTAGCTTTTTATCGCAAACGTCTAACTACAACTGCACGTACATACAAGTGTTGGAATGTAGGTTATCTACTTTTCTATTGTTTGATTTGTTGTTCTTTTTTGTTTGTAACCAGATTATCTGCTTTTCTAATTTGTTTATATACATAGTTCTAGTAGCGACTCGAAGTCAGGATGGGTGCCCGGTGTATGGCAATAGGCTCACCTATTCCATTGTGGGACTTAAACGTAACTGGTGAAACGTGGGAGTGTACTACACTCCTCTGCCTAGCGCTTCGGGATTACAGGCGTGATGTTACGTTTTGTTTATATACATAGTTCGCGGTGATTGTGTAATTTTACCTATGATCTCATAGGATTGTTTAGGTGCTGGCGGCGCCAACATATCCGCATCTTCTGCCAAGATACTTTGTAACGAAGGCTCTGTGGGTTCCGCATTTTTTTCCAATACTTTCACGATGTTCTTTAATATATACTGTCCTTGATAAGAATCAAGATTGTTGATAAAATAACGTTTAAACGAGAACAGATTGCTTAGCTGTGAAGAAGACTTGTCTGAAGATATTCTCTCGGCAGACTTTCGAATGTTCATCTTTAAGCATAAATTTTATATTACGTGCGGTGCTGAAATCACGATGTCAAATTATTATGTCAATTTTAAATAGCATTTTTTCTATTGTCGCTTAATTTGGTTTTAATTTTGACACGCTTTATGTTAGCTTCAACTGTATGTTTGCTTGCTTATTTATTACACGGAACTTGGATAATAACAAAAACACATATAGAATTAATTAAATATTTTATTTAATGTCCAAAAATATATAAAATTGAGCATATACTCAAAAACATCTTAAGTCTTAACAAATAAAATAAACGGAAAGAATAATGATGAGTTTAAAATACGTCACTCATAATAGAACATTAAACAATAACTTTAATAGAGATGCTCAGTAAGTAATAAAATATAATGCTGGTCCCATTTCAAAATCGAATTATCATATACGAGTAACTGTAACTACAGATATACTTAAGTTTCGTTTGAGATTGACACTTGGTCTGTGATGGTTCATGGTTTATAATTTCCCGTAGAAAGGGTTTGATACATTTTCAAATGTCTTATTTAGTCACTAATTGAACAATGTAACAAACAAAACAGTCATAGAGTTTATAATTACTTACTTAAAATTTGTCATCGGGAGGAAATATCAATTTTGAGGCTTCATTGGCGTCAATGATGACGTGTGTAAATAGGATGCTCACAATAGAATTTTTAATTAAAAATTAGTAACGGCTTTACCTTGGTAATTTTACTGTTAAAGCAACCAGTCAATCAAGAGACAATTTATATATTATATTCTTCGGGTACATTAAGTTTTACAGGCGGCTTAGCAGATTATCTGGTGATAGAAAAATTTATTAAGTACATTAGGGATTTTTGACTTTACAAGTGGCATATTTATACCGAATTTATAAATCACACACCATTTCATTATAATAACATACTCAGATTCAAACGTGTATATAATATGATATTTTCAACTTTACTTAAAATCTTTAGGTATATGGTTATCTAAATTAAACGATCTAGAAATGCTTATTATTGAAAATAAATTTAATAATAAGGCCGCTGATGTCAGTACTCGAATACTCAAGTAATATAAAGAAATAATACCTACTTTAATACAATTAGGCTTATTGACATGCAACAAGATTTGTTCTACAAATTATTGCAAAACGTAAACATGTATGTAAAATTCAACTGCATGGCTTCATATAATAAATTATCCCCTAAATCAATATATACTCCAAAACCAATTATTAATTAATTAACTAATATAACAATTAGTCAATAATTATTGATTAATTACGTTACTTACATTTTACTGAACAAACTGCAGTAGCCAAAGATAAGGGGACGAGTTTTCGATGTCAAATTGCGCATTGAGCGTGCCATATCAGTATTTCGGCTCATAGAAGTCTATAAGATGTCACTAATTCATCATTTTTTAATTGTTCTAACTATCATCATCGAACTATTTAATGATAGTTCAACAAAATTACACAAACACTAACATTGTCATGAAAATTTATAGTTCGTTTTCCATTATCACCCCATCCAACGATTTGGACATATTTTTAAAACGCATATAGTTTTATTGATTATTATATTTTAAGGCACTAGTGGAATATAAAGATAAAATTCACTTATTAAAATATTTTCTATGGAAAATTTTAAAAGACAGATATAATTTCCTTTACAAAAACTGTCCAAGAGTGTTTATACTATAGATATAAATTATTTATAATCCTATAAATGATACAAGGCTATGCAACTTCTTGAATTGAAAAATATGGCATTTAGCCTATTGAAAACATTATGGTAATTCCAGTCTTATATCGGAATTTAAACAACAGTTAACATAATTACTACTATGGGACAACGTTTAGACTATATATGTTATTCAATGTAGCTTTTATTCTGCATTTTAATGAGTAACAATGGCACCTGAATATTTTATTGACGTTCTAATACTGACAAAATTGTACTACACTAGATATACTTACGGTTATAAAATTTTGAAAAAATATTCGATATGATAAGAGGACGGTATTGTTAGGGACTGTTTAAACTAGCTCCTTTAAGTACACAGTTGACTATTAGTTTGACTATAAATAGCTATGCGATTGAGAAACATTTCAATACTTATAAATGTGACTCGGCAACATTTATATGTACACTTAATAGTAAGTACATATATTAACAATTATCAAATTTATTAAACTTCTATTAAAAACCTAATGTACTATCATTTCAGCGAAAAATCTTATAGGTTTTTTATTTTGTCATTTTCATATGCATAAAAAGTATCTAATCTTACTGCTACAAAATAAAGCACCTACACCACACGAGTAGAAATGTATAACCGAGTACACGTCAGTTCAAGTCGCTACACACGGAGCTATAATATATATTTTTGGGAGAATTAGCTGCCCAATACGTTTTACTATACCGAGCTACGTCTTGCTATATCTGTTCACATAATTTGAAGACGTAAGGAAGAGATTATAATTATAGGATATAGAAAATGTTTTAATAATTGTCATATGCCTTGGCATAATATATATTATAGATGCGCCTGTAACAATCTTATCCCGATCACAATACTTTCATAGTCATCACTGGGTAATTCATTGTAACAAAATGTCTGTAAAACAATGCCCGATTCCAACATGTTTTACTAGGAGTTTACCCTTTTTGTTACACTCGGTCGTTATCCTTGTGACTCAGTGGTAGTATATATGTACTACATAATGATATTTTTGTTAAGTACTTGTTACCGATTGCGCACTCAAACAATCCTTTCACATTGTTCCTACCAGTCGTGCATTGAAATATCGTTGGGTCATTAATACGATATATTATACATTTAGATGAAGGAGTTGACAAACAGGAGGGCCATGTCTTTCTCCAATGCGTGTTTAAAGTATAAAGGACAGTTACATTTTATGACAGAACATGACACCGGAGCCAAGACTTGTACAACGGTCTTGCGGCTTTCTGATACATGAACCATTATAAATGTCTAGTCACGGTAATATTTTATTTTAGAAGAATACAAAATCATTACTTCACGATGGAATGCAAATTGGAATGTTATTTTGTTTCAACGATTTAATAATCGATATCGTCTCACTTGTAACACGACTTATACAGGTACAAAAACATTTTTAATTTGTTATATTGGTCTTAAAACAATTACTACTCGCAACAAAAATAAACATAAAAATAACATTTCATTATTTTAATAAAACATAAACTATATTATGAGAACGTCTAGCAGTTCATGATTGAATAATGGCAGGTTTGTTGGGAAATTACACAGTCTCGCTTTAGGTTTCCTCCGAAACTTTAAAAGCGAAACAATTTCATTTCCTTTACATTTAATTCCTAATATTACACTTTAAAGGCACTGTTCTTGCTAATGTAAGAAAAGTATTAACGCTTTATAATGTCCTTACGAGAGCAGTAAGTTCTATTATATAAAATTTAAGCACCAATTCTTTTTTCATTTTATATCTTTAAAATAAAAGAAAATCTTTATATGTTCCATAATTTGATGATGTCAAGCTGCAAACGTTACTAAAGTTGAGTCGTAATTACAGATTTGCGGTGAATTATAGTAATTTCTTTTTCCCCGATGCCGGATGGGGAGCTAGGTTCAGATGTAACTAACCAAGGAGAAAGAGATGATATTGGCTGCGATTTTGGAGTTATTTCTTCTTTTCTTTCTACTGGTTGAGGAGCAGTTATCTTTGTCTGAGCCCGTGGTGGTTCCACAACTACTATTGAGACATACTGGGAATTAGATGGATTATTCTCATTAAGGATTTTTGGTGATGGCGTAGACGGTATCGCTAGATTAATGTTTGTCGATTCGTTTACTATTTTCACTTCATTTTCCCGAGCTTTTAATATGTTGTTGCATTTCAATTGGCCAGGAGGTAAGTTCTTTGTGGACGGCAAGTAACATTTGCTTTGATTATTAGGCACTTCTTTATCGACTACAGAATCGATTTGGTCTCTCTTCACTTCATTTTTTGAGTCGTCGTTATTAAGTTTCTCTTTAACCAAGCTCATGAGCAAATCATTAAGTGGATTAAATTCTGCAGAAGGTGAACAATTGCATGATGGTTTGTTGATCACAAGTTGTGTTAAATTATTCTTCTTCTCTTCAGTAGGTTTTTCCATTTTAAACAATACCTTACTGCTGATAGCGTCATCCTTTGATATTAGCACTTCAACTGGTGGATCATCATGTAACAAGTTCTTCACAGAAGTCTCTCCAATTTCTGATGTTTTGTTATCACTGTCTAGCAGAGATGATTTTTGTGACTTGGCACTGCTCTTTCTAGATAGGGTATCAAGAGAAGATTCGGGAACTAGCATTGCAGTATCAGCAGACGTACTTGGCACTTCATGAGATGGTTCCGATTGCTGTGGAGTTTCTGTCTTCGTTGTAGAATTCTGTTTCTCACGTTCTCTTAAAACGTGACTTTGCCGACGAGCAAACCGTTGGCTTGGCCTTCTTTCAAATTGAACAGTTCGGCGGGCACGATTTTGTTGCGTTGTCTGGTATTCCGTTTTACCAGAGTATTGAAATCTTGATCCCATTCGGAAAAAGTTTTGTCTTGCCGACGGCCCTTTAACGGGAGCTCTTAAACGGAAGAAAGTATGATGTTCTACTGCACATTTCCAAAGATGCTTACAAGCTTTTTCGTTGTGTAAACGAAACACAAACGTATGTTCTTGTTCACGCCCTTGATCATCATCCTCCACCACAACTAATGTCAGTTTTTTTTTCTTGAAATCTAGTTTGCTGATTTTTGGCCAGAAAAATAAGCCAATCTTTTGAGGACCTTCAAATACCAATATACCAGTGGGGGTCAAACCTAAATGGTATTCACAGCCGTCTTTTCCAAGAACAATATGCATGTCAACTCCATACATTTCAAGCCATTTAGCTTTGTTTAAATAGTTCACTTCTGCTTGAGCAGGCGTCAATCCTTTGTATTTTTTAAACTCCTCCAAAATCTCAATTTCCATCTCCTCAGTCTGATTCGGGACAAATCGGAATTCAGACACTGTGGCAGGTGTGTGTATAGTTTCATCAAAATCACCTAATTCTGATTGCAGAGCCAAAGCTGCTAACTCTACAGCTGTTGAATGAGGACATTCCAGTTTGCTTTCTAAAATATCTTTCTTAAGTTGCAAAAAGAATTGATATCTGGTCAATTCTTCTCTTAAGTTATTTGGCTCTGATGAATAAAATTTGACTTTCAATCTTAATGTGTATGGTGGTCCAATTTTTACTTGCTTTTTAATAGTTTTTGTGGGATCAAGCCAATGCTTTACATTGTTTGTATCTGTGAATTGAAGACCAAAGTAGTCTTTTTCAATGAGATCCAAAGAATAAAAAACCTGTTCATAGAGATCTGCAGCGCTAGCTTTTTTAGACAAATTAATGGATAAATCAGTTTCATCGAGAAGCATTACCTTGCACTGTATCAAGTTTTTATTGCTTGTTGACTTTTGATTCTGTTTGTTTCGATTTTGGCTCGAAGAGCGTCCTCTTCGGCTGAGGAAGCGCAGCATTTTCACCCCCAATGTAGCCCTGTATAATAAAATCACATATTTGTTATATAAGTATTATTTTTAATTGACTGACTACTGATGGACTGCTGATTGAGAGGATGTGGTTTGGATTCTTTAACTTAGACTTTCTGATAGAAATTTCTAGTTCTGGCTCAGACTCTGGCTTTGTGCTCAGTGTGTGGCAATACCTACCATCCATGTAAATGAAGTAAAATGTAATTAGTGAATTTTGGGAGTATACTACACTCTTTTGATTCTCACTTTGGGGATTACAGGTGTGATGTTACCTTTAAGTCTTATTTTACTATT
>DWDT01001234.1:0-16575 GCA_018245595.1 Microceris scylla | reverse complement strand
CAATGCTTTCACATTATATTAAATAAAATGCAATAAAAAAACAAATTATTGTTGTATTGTAAAATACACTGCTACGATTTTCGTGGGAGTGTATTACACTCCTCTGCCTACACCTTCGGGGATTATAGGCGTGATGTTACGTTTATTTTTTTTACATTGCTACGATTTTCACTTTAACAAATGGACTTAGACTTTAAAATGAGTCTGGTTTAATATAAATAACGAAGAACGCCACGTCAGGTGCATCAATGCCAAATATTTATCACCTTCCAGACCTTATGTGCTTCTACATTCTTCACTCTTCATACACACACGTTACTTTCGAAGACTTCTGCTTTATATTCATGCGTATGTATTCAAAGGACTAAATACATATTTTAGCTTTCATAAAAGCACACAAGCTTTTACAGTTTGGCAACACTACAAACAGTATTAAAGGAATACCCGACCATTACAGATTTTCTTTGTCGTGATTGATTGCATTGTCTCCTCGCACACAATTTATATGCTAATACATCGGAGCCGGCTCTTTTTAAAGCCCCTCCCTCATATTATATAAATGCAAGCCCCACCACTCACCCAATTCACAATCGGACGTCCCAATATTTTTTCTCACGATTATCTTTATCTTGATAAAATAACTCATTCGTGTATGGAGAATATTAAGATAGTTTGTAGTTTTGTTATCGACTTAATTTGTCTTTGCCGTACATATTGACTTGCAGCTCGAGAACAATTGTAGAAAAGCTTGCAGCGTTCCATATGTCCGATAAAATGAAACGTCTAGAGCACTGACGAGTCTGCCGCTATTCTGCAGCACCTCAAGGAAACTTATCAACAATTGCCCGAATGATTTATAGCGATTACACAATAACAGACTGCAACTTCCATGTGATAAAGTGGCTTGGTGTGACAATATTGGGTGTGTGCGTACATGAGTGCGAAAATGCGTGCTTGCGTAAGTGCGTGCGTGCATGTATGTGTATTACTAACATTAGTTTTCTTCATATATAATACTTAAAACCTATCAATACACATAAATTAAATATACGTAGATCTACACGTGATATAAAAATATTATTATTGTATCCTAATTCCTAACATTAAAATTTACCTTGTCCCAAATAGTATGCGCAAACAGACAAAAAATAATATGAAAATAGGATCTTTTCAAATTAAGCACGTTACAAGTATGACGCTATTTTTTTTCCTTTATTCCTTTCATATAGACGTCTTTTTAAGGAAATTTTGTCTATAATATATTTTTTAAGAGATGAATTAAATGGATAGATAGAAGAATTCATTTAAAATTTAATATATATATGTACTCGTATGTGTATATACAACACGTATGTTTTAAATTTTGAGAACATTCTGAATTGTAAATGGTCTTCCAATAAACAGCTAATTAACATTACCGCTCATTACCTATCAATTTATGGCCAATTATATCCATAACTATTTGCCATAAATTAGCACCTAATTGCTTATAAATCGCATTATTCTCTTAATCTATTACCAGACTGTCCAACAATAACCGGTACAGCCCTAATTTCGATACAAACTGGCTACGACTTAGCCAAAACTTTACTTAACTCCGAAACTATTATTTATGACCGTTATTGAAAAACAATGTTTTACTTCTACATTAAAACGTTAATTCCATCAACTCCTTTTTACGTAAATAAGTAGATATTTTAATATTTTTACAGTCAAAATAAGTAACAAACCGCCTCCAAATATCGGTGGACGCCAAGCCTTAACCAGGTCTTGCCCAAATACATCAGATACCGGCTGATAGGGGAGTTAGAAGTCTCCGACACCGGCACACATGTACATATATATGTATGTATGTAGAGATGAATGAATGTGGAAGAAGCGCGTCAGGTCTGTAAAAGTAGAGATATATAGCAGTCGGTACTCTTTGCCTAGCCAATAAAAGACCTGACGTGATGGTATAAAAATAAATGTTCCTAATACATGTCTGGAAACTGTATAATATTTATCCTCACTTAATTGTTAACTAATATCGCTATGAACCACGAACCGATGGAATCTAACGGACTGACGACATATTATATATGTATGTATTATATATGTTTGGTGAGACGACATGTTTCGCATTGCCATTCACAAGTTCATCGTCTTTTTAAATTGTTAGCGATTCTTTTATTAAAATTCATAACTATTTTGCTATAATAGCAGTAAATAAGTTCGTAATTTACGACAAACGATAAAAATTAAAGCTCTTATTAAATCGTGGCTAGTCAGTACCTATACGGTGTGTAAATAAGTATGAATTGTATAATAATATACACTGACATACGAAAAAAATATTTTATATATCGAAACTCGTGTAGGGCATGTATCTGTTTATAACTGTTATAAAGATTACCACACTGGCTGGTAACAATACTACATCATGAAAATGAAAAATTCTGACATTGAATTCAGATGAGAAAATCGTCGTCTTTTTTTTTTCAACCCATTACAATTCCACTGTTGGAATACGGGTCTCCTCTCATATTGAGAGGATTAAGGCCATAGTCTGCCACGCTGACCAAGTGCGGGTTGGCAGACATTGAATTCAGATGAGAAAATCGTCATGTCTATTTCGGCTAAAAACGTTAAAGATAATAATTCCTATACAATTACAACCTAAAATAATTCTTCCTACACATTGCCTTAATGTATTTCACGGGGTTTTCAGATTAGGTAGGATTAGGTTAATTCATTAGGCTTATTTTCGGTCGTCACTCCTCATCATCATCATTATCACTTACTAACTGCCCTAAATTTGACTTTTAATTCTCATTGCCAATAACAACTTTTCTAATGATCCAATTCAGTATCGGTCCCGCCCAACGTTCTACCTCAACCGCCACAATTACTGAGCCAACCAGCACTTTAATTCGTGCCCCGGGAGCGTGTAATTACTGACATGTCGCTGTGAGCACGCAACGTGTTAATTTCCAGCCGGGAGCGGCGTCGCCGCCGGATTGATACGGAGATCAACGTGTTGCGCCGCCGTTGGACCGCTCGGCGAATCGCGTAATCGGAATTGGAACAAATTACAATTTGACGGTTTCTCTATGCTTTTGTTAGACGACTGTTTGAAGAGAATGATATTGTGCAAGCATTAGGCGCTGTTAAACGTGAGATATTTAGCACTCTATCCATCCTGCTTACCCCGTAGGGGACCTGAGTAATAATAATAATATGTCCACTACATTGTAATCATTCTTTTGACAAGCAAATTCGTATACAAGCATATACAATTATTTCTAGAATAATTGTAATTAGGTACCTACATGTTACTTACACAGTATTAGAACCACATTGCTGCCAATGTGTTCTGCGGTCTCCAACCTGCCTGCCTAGCGTGGAGATTGTGCACTAAAATGTCTTTGGAAACGCCTATTTCTAGCGGTTGACTGATACCTGCTGATAATGATGTACAAAGATTAAGTACAACCCGTGTAACTCAAGTTTGCAAATGCGTAAGAGAAGGTCTCCTCCAACTCCCGTAGCCTTTCACTCGTATAAGTCGTTAAGTACATAGGTATGTACATATGTATCTATAGTGTAGGTGCGAACATCATCTTGGGTACAGACTTTATTGTTCGTTTTGGTATATTCAGTTTTTTCCGCTGTTATTAAAACATCGTTAGTGTTCTATTTAGTTTTTTAAGGTACGTACATTATATACAAAGAAACATAAGTTATGGCTTATGTACAAAACAAAGAAATCACCTCGGCACTTGCAAGGAATTGCGCTCACCTTCCCGCCCTCCGACTCCGCCAACCCCTTTCGCCTTTGGAACGCAATTGCGGACATTAAATTTGCTACCAATTGAAGTACCAGAATATCTGGTATGAGAGATATTCTGGTATTTCAATTTATTTTAAAATTAAGCAAACGATTTTTAAACAGTATCTTAGTAATACGTCATTATAACAAGAGCTTAGTTTCTTTCTGCGGGTTATACTGCGGTAATAAATTAATGTAACGTCCCAGAGGACATAGATCAACGGAAGTCAGACTAGTTATAGTAGTTATTTTACAAATCATGAACTATGTCCATTTGGAAGTCTATTTATTTGGAAGTTTATTTCGCATCCCAAAACCTTATAACTAGTTTAAGGCTGTGGGATTAGATAGCAAACTCTTAATAGCTTGGAGCTTAAGCGATGTACTGAAGTCGATGATCCCTGTATTTGTTTGGTAGAAACTACAATTTCCTCATATCATAAAACTGCATTCACGAACCGCCGCCATACACAGCTACATTTTGAAACAATTTTATCGCAAAGACAAGCACACTGGTTTTCCTCAAGCCACTGGCCTAACAAAATTCTTTGGCCTTCTATATCGCTCTTTGTCATTCGTCTTATAAATTTATTTCGTTACCCTACTATCATTCATTCTTGCTACACTGTCATACTTTCTTAGTCTCCCTTCCTTAGGTAAACCTAATTACTACATCTTTCTTCACACCACTTCATTATCTAGTCTCTTCAATCCCATCTTTATTAACTATACCCTCATCACATGTGTCGTTTATAATACTTTCAAATAAAACAATATACATACGTTTAACATAACTTTATTATGACAGATTATAATATGATCATCCTAATAAAGTATTGGTAAATGCCCCAACAGTCAAAACTTGACCTATTTGGTCAGGATAGGCGAGTCTTGATCTCGGCACCGACTTCGGCACCGGCTTCCATCGACACCCAGTCTCCAAAATCCGCTTAAATATATGAAGAGACTGATGACTTTAAATTAGCTAATTATTACTCTACACAAAATTAAAAATACTCATCATTACTTTACCATGAATATGTGTCCTGTTTAAAGGACACCACATATTTACATACATATATAGATGGCGCATTTTAACAAAACAAATACGCTTGTTGTTCATCATACTTGTACACATATTGATATTGGGTGTGAATGGTACCTCTGAACCCAAACTAAGTAGCCAGGTTTACTAACTACTAGACTAAAGGGTGCATCAAGTTATATAATTTATTATAGGTCATACAAATTATTGAAATACATAATGAAATTAAATACATAAACATGTGACAGTTGGCTGCAGTTAATTTGTGTCATTGTATTGCGAGCAAGTCAATGTACCTACAGAGTACACTGTAAGAGTTTTGCTATATTAACTACAAAAGGAATATAATATTCTTTAAAATATACAATAATACTAATTTGTTAAACAATACTATATAATTAACTTGCTGACCCTACGAAGTCTGTACCACCTAACAATCTGGTGCTCTGTCCTCACACTTGAAATATCTGATATCTTTTAATATATAAATTTTAATGATATGCTGTAAAGGGCTATTTTGATCAAAATCATATACATAACCAAAGTATTTAATTGTATGCAAAATGATATTGTATGGTTTAAAATAGCTTTGTAAATAACCCAATATTTTTTTAACATGTGAAAGATAAAAATGGGTACTGTGTGTTGTTTTTAGACCTTTTCAAAGTATACAATACAGTAGAACATTGATTTGATCTTTCTCTTAAGGTTTGGACAGCATTAATTGCAATATAAACGTAAAAAACTGCATTTTTAAATTACATTACAAATTTTTTTACAGTAGGCTCTTCTCTTCTATAATATGCATGCATATTAAGCTTCCTTTAGAATCACTCCATCTATTAACAAAACCACATTAAAATCCATTGTGTGAAACATCTAAGCATACAGATAGCTGAAACAACTTCATTTTATACTATGTATAGATATCTGTCAATGCAATAATTCTGTATAATTTATAACTACCACTATCAACATATACACTTATGAATAAGATAAAATAATTGTTTCACAACCTTAAATCAACAATATCAAACAAACAATAAACTTCTACAATTTCTTATGATTTATTATGCTCGGTCTCCAGAAGCTGGCACAGAGGCCTTAGTCAATGTGCCTGATAATAAAGCTTGCAATTCTGTATAAATTTTTTCAAGCATCACTAGTCTTGGCTTGGTGTACTGTAAATAATGCAATCAAGTTACACAATTTATGCAAAATAATTAGATAAGATGTACATCATTATCATCATTATCAGCCTGTTTCATTAAACTGCTAGATATAAGCATGGCCCACCCTGGGTAAGCAGGCTGCAGATCAAAGATAAGACATTGGAAAATATGATAAATATTTTGAAATGATAGAATCCCATTTCTAATATGGAATAACAAAAATGCAACCCTTAAGTTAAATTTAAAAAAATAAGCAATATATCTAAATAACTTAAAAATACGCTGAAAATGAATTTGTCAAATTACCTTAAACAATGGTATAAGTTTAATACCCTCAGCTTCCTGATTTTGCTGATTTATTTTTACTAGTAGAGTCAGAAAATACAGCACTCTATTCTGGAAAAAAGAACTTCCTTCATTTTTATATTGCCTAGTCAGGTCCACAAATACTATGGCCTATGCTTGGTGTCTCTCAGAAGAATCAAATCCAAAATGAGATGATCTGACAGAGAATGACAGTTACCGACATAGCCCAAAGGATTAACAAACTGAAGTGGCAATGGGCTGGTCACATCTGCCGCAGAACCGATAACCCTTGGAGTAGACATGTTCTGGAGTGGAGACCATGTCTTGGTAAACATAGCATAGGACACTCTCCATCTAGGTGGAGTGATAATATATGTAAAGTAGCTAGTAGCAGTTAAATTCGATAAGCTCAAGATCAAGCTCAATGGTGTATTATTGGAGAGGCCTATGACTAGCAGTGCACAGGATAGGCTAATGATGTAATGTATGTATGTAAGCCAGGTCCCTTACAGAGTAGGCAAAGAGCACTAATCGTAAGTGCCAAATATTCCAGTCTCAACAATCTGCATCTTGTTCTTCTCCTACATTCAACACCCTCCTTACGCCTAATTTATTCAAGAGTTAATCATGAGTTCAAAAGTACTTACTAATTTAATAACTTCATTTATTATGACATCATCTATACTGGGCCATGGCACAAAGTGGTCTTCCTTTCCCATGACATACTTCACTGACATCTGAATACCTACTGTTGGGATAACTAAAATACTCTCTGAAATTTCAAATAGTATTATCATTGAAAGATTATTGACATATTTTACAAAAATACTAGTTTTAAAAGCTAGCCAGAACCACCAATGATATTGAATGATATTCTGTAAAACCGTAAGTGTCACTACAAAAATACCAATATTAAATGAACCTTGGAAACACCCAAGATTTTTTTAAAAAGTGTAAAGATGAACTTGATCACATATTTTAATGTCCATAGTTATATACAGCCCACAGAAACTACACAAGAAAATTGTGTACCTTCTGGTTTAGAAAAGCATGTATACTAAGTACTTTGAACAATACTAGACAACACACTATAAATCAGCTGAAAACTAAAACAAGGTATGTAACATGTAAAAGGTTGGTGAAAGCACTGATGACTCCAACCCCACTGAGATGTAGCCAAGCCCTACTACTGTGCTACCTGACTCTGGAAAAGCTTGTAAAAATTATCCTTTATTTGGCATGGACCATCATTTATAGTATGGGAAGGCCCTATAATTCTTAAATTATTTAAATATAAAGTTACCAACCTGATTGAACGCTGTGTGTCACCCAGAAGAAAATAATAAATGCCACCACAATTAATATGATCAGTGTGGTTCTTATACATATCCTCACAAAGCACAGTGCTAATACATTAAATAAAATAGCAAAAACCAACGATTGCACTGGCCATGTCTTCTTTTCTACATTACATTTGTACGATACAGTCGCTAGCAACGATTTTGGTGAACTATTCCGAGTTTCTAGTTTCAAAGATAAATGAACACCGTTCACGTTTTCATGGTCCATCGTCCTTTCATTACTACTAGACATCTTATGTACATTACTATAGAATCAATTTTAACTTTGAAATATCTATAACATTAGAAACAATTTAAATTAAACTCATCAAACAACAAATCCAATACATTAGAACAAGTAAACAGCAAGTATCATTGTCAAAATTGCCAATCTCTTATTGTCGTTGTTGACAGTTTTATCGATGTTGTCAATTTTTGAACTTAGTTATTTTTTTCAATCCATATAATGTTAACGATCACAGTTAACGGTAATAACTCGTTTTATACAAGGTTTATTCACACCATTATTCACACGAGTTTTACCTATTGTAAACGATATCGATCACGTAATAATTTATTTCGTATAAGTTTAGTTTTACCCATTGTAATCGATATCGATCACGTAATAATTTATTTCGTATAAGTTTAAGGAGTAAACTCAAGTAACAATCATAAAAATATTTTTTGTGTTTGATGACGAGTACAAAAAAAGTTAGTAGTTCATTTTAAGGAATAATACGCCTCTTGGGGGAGGCCTATGTCCAGCAGTGGACTGAGATAGACTGATGATGATAATGATGATGATGAGATCAGTTGTCACGCTTGCAACCGCTCAAACAACGAAGCTGTCGATTGAAATAGAAATATTTTTTTTAATTAAAAGCATTATAACCAATTACATAAAAGTGAAAGGCAATTAGACCACCAAATATTTTAACTATTTTAATGAAAGTTTATGAGAATGATAATAATAGTAATATAATGATAGAACAATTATTCTGTAAATGGGAACCGTTTCTAGAATCTGCAAAAATATATTTATTTTTGCAGTTTAAAAACATAATTAAAGTCGAAGAAAAACAAATGATGATCACTAATATAGCAATGAGACTGTCGTTTCGCTTCAATAAAAATTTAACGCTCTATTCTTATATGCACAAATATCAGATTTATCAATTAATTGACACATTAAAAATATCGTACCATAACGTAACTAACGTAAACGTAACTTCAAGCCTGTAATCCCCGAAGAGGTAGGCAGAGGAATGCAGAAAACTGCCACGTTTCACCGGTTACGTTTACGTCCCACTATAAGTAGAATAGGTGGTGAGCTTATTGCCATGCATCGAGCATATATCCACACTCCGAACCACTACTAGCAAATCTAAATTAGAAAATTGTGTAGTGTTCGACCCGGGAATCGAACCCGGGACCTCCCGATCGGCAGTCGCACTTACAACCAACACGACCAACGAGGCAACCAAAAAAAAAACGTTAATAAAAAAACACCGGCGCTAACTACCAGCGAAGATAATCCCGAACCCTTTACCAAACGATGTGTGCTTGATTCTGTCCAACGACGTCACAATGAGGCGCATTGTGCGCGTCTAACGCACAGGAAGCTATTGAGTTCAATTGTTCATGCCTCAATGGGCATTCTCTATTCATATTAACATAAGAAAGTGGGTACAGCATACTATTAAATTTGTTTTACATCTCTCTTATGCGTGTCCGTCTGTCTACGTGGCTGCCGGCGGAGCCGTGACAATGCTGTGATAGACGACGTCACGGCGATCTGGGTTTTATCGTGTGTTTATCCGCATTGATGTGTTAATCATTATGCCAGTTATCATCATCATCGGCTTATCTCAGTCCATTGCTGGACGTAGGCCTCGCCCAAAAGGGGGTTTATGCCCGTAATCTCCACGCTGGGCTTGCGGGGTGGAGATCACAGGGCACGGCCAATTCGTACCCGGTATTATGGTTAAAGTGTAGATAGATCTGCAATTTATGCTGCTTGAAAAGCTAAAGCACATTCACCTGCTTAGGAATTATTTTTAATCAATTATATATCTATAGAAAAGTCGTACTGCTAAAACGCTTTGGTATTTTTCTAGTTAATTCTAGAACGACAATGGGTTTCTTAGAACGACTGGCCCACAAATGTCCAGGGTTTGTTCGAATGGAAGTAGAAATAAAACAGAGAAGCACACTAAAAAATTTCCATATAAAAATAGTTATAAACTACTAATTTACCATTGCTAAATTAATGTAATTTAATGTTGCCATCAAACTCCAAACGGCATGCCCAGCGTGAGGATAGAAGCACAAACCCCCTAAAGCAGGCCTATGTGAAGAATTGCTCTGAGTGAGACACAGGACTAGAACTTTCTGGCATGTGATGTAAGCGAAGGCACGGTAGAAAAAGGACTGTCTCATCACCATTAACCGTAGGTATTACAATACGTGCCTTGAGAAACTTAGGAATATCGAAGAAATATTGTAATGTACGACAACCTTCATAAAAATACCGTAACATGTAAGGATAATTATGACGTAACGGACATAATTTAGAATTGCATTTGAATATTTGATCTATTGCATTCTTAGTTGTTACGTGCCAGTACGCTTCTAAGACCTTGAACTGTCAATGTTTATAAGTAAAGCACGGCCATAGACAAACTAAAAACATGACATAGACAAGTGCGTTATCATTACCATCGTCAGTCATTAGATGTCCACTGCTAGACATAGGCCCTCCCTAGTCGGCGCTACGTCTTCCGGTCCTGGGCCTTCCGAATCCAGCAGCTTCCCGTTGTCTTCTTCAGGTCGTCAGACCAGCTGGTAGGAGGGCGACCTACGCTCCTTTACGGAGACGTGGTCGCCACTCGATGACCTTTCTTCCGAATCGGTTGTCGGTTCAAGTGCGTTAACTTTTTAAGATTATTGTTACCAATAGAACGTAGAGTGCCAATTATCTCTGTTCTTACAGACCTGATACCTCTTCTGCACTGATCACTCTCGTCACACATGCTAATTTTTTTCGGAAACTTCCGACTACCCACCGGCCAGTATCTGTGGTATTTAGTTAAGACAAGTTAAGACTGTATTACAGACCGGCTGATTGCGGTATAGCGCAGCCTACATAGGCACGGCTAAATGCCCTGGCCGCCGACGGGCAGCAGCGTCGGCGGTGCGAAAATCTGAGATTATGGGCATAAACCCCCTTTTGGGGAGGCCTATGTCCAGCAATAGACTGAGACAAGGTGATGATGTCATGATGATGATGATGATGACACATACATCGACGTGGAATAGCTTTGTTATTTTAAGATAAAATTTTTCTTTGCAATATTACAGAAAAGTGTTTGTTAGCTCTTCTTGAAAATTACATTCTTTTTTTCTAACAGCCCTTGATTAATTTGAAAGCTGAACAAAACAAATGAGCTTAAGTTATTTAAATTAATTTTCCCGCAACTACATATTCACGTTTTTCATTAGTTAGAGAACTTTTGAACGTAAAATTTGATTTGTAGGAATTAGCGGTTTGAATTCTAAAACTAATCACGCTAAATGTACAACAACATGGCCACCCGCCAGTTGGATATAGACTGAAGTTAATATGAAGCCTATTCTTGTAATATTTACAAATAAATGATCGAGACATAAGCGGATCAAAATCGCTTTCCGCTCTACCGCAAGCACTGCTTCGGACGCTGCGTTATATCGATTTTCTCTCTATATCCTGCAAAATCGGTAACCCGAGTCTCTATGCATATATCACCCGTAATACAGTAAAAAGCTACGCGGGCACAACACAAAAGTGTCCTTACGGCAATACAAATAAAGTTTGAAATTCAATATCCGCGGCCGAAGAAACCAGCACACGAATACCTACCTTAATACGATACAGTGGAGCTCATTTCAGAACACTTTGGCGATTATAGAGGGCTTTAAAGGAATTTAGACTTTAAGCGGGTTAGTATAGGATCGGTTTTCGAATAGATTGCGTCGAGGACTCGTAGCGAGCGAATTTTAAAGCACTCTACAGGGTGGTTCGGGGTTATAATTTTTTGTTTGTGTTTTGTTTTTTTTTTGATCAGACACCGATATACTTGTCTAACGCATACTAAATTTGCTTTAGATGGCGCTAGTGGCTTAGTGGCGCTGTGGTAATTACATAATATTATAGATTAGGTTGGCCTGATAACTCTACGAGTACTGACTCTATGATGTCTCCATGGCAAATATACTTTACCGCGGAGGGAAATTTAGTAAAGCGATCGGTGTTCTTTTAAACGCATATATTATCTGTGTGAGACGTCGTATGTATATAATTAATATTAACACTACTATATGATAAATACGTATCTATAATCACGCCTATTTGCCCTAGCGGTAGACAGAAATTAAAGATTTCTATCTATATATATAAAAATCAAATCACTGTTCGTTAGTTCCGCTAAAACGGCTGAATGGATGAATGGATTTATCTTATCTTGGTCTTGAAATGTTCGTGGAGGTCTAGGGAAGGTTTAAAATGTGAGAAAAAACTATTCGCAACATTCGCGACTCATATTCTAGACAAACTTAAGCTAAAATAAAAGCACATGTACTCGTATGTAACAGTTATGTTCAACGCGAGGTGTTTAATTTCCACCCTTGTATTTTACGCCTAAGGGGTGATCCCCCTTAGAGTATATCATCCCGAAACTTATATGTAGATCATCAGATTTTCTAGTAGTGGCTCGGGGTCTGAATGGATGGTCTGTGTATGGCTATAGGCTCACCATCTATTCTTTAGTGGGAAGTAACGTAACTGGTGAAACGTGGTAGTGTTCTACACTCCTCTGACTACCCGTCAGAGATTACAGGCGTGACGTTGTTTTTTTTTATACGTAATCACCATCAAGCGTTTCGTCCTCTCACGGGTCTCCTGTCAGAATGATAACAGTTAAGGGCGTATTTCGGTCTATGTATGATAAAAAAATTATACTGAAAGCCATAAGAACTTGTACTTAACATAAAACATAGAACTTATATATTTTAAGCATTGAGTGATGCATAAATTGTAATATACGGTTTGGATAAATAATTTTGCTTTCTAGGCAAGTATTTGTCCTTAACCTGAAGATAGAGCTGTTAAGCCCATGGTTCCCATAATTTGTATTAATTAAGTAGATCTTAGAGAACAAGGGTAGACGTTTAGTTATGACACAATAATAATAAATGCCCCGGGTGACTCAAAATGGCTATCTGATCCCAAACTAGGCGGAGCCTGCGCTGTACAAACTTGATAACAATTCACGCCTACATACGTTACTTAATTGATATTAAAATATACAATTTGACACCTAAAGATAGCACAGTTAATGGTGTTCGTATAACAGATAATTGTCCTTAGCGGGAATCGAACCTACAACCAGCTTCGTGCAGTACGCTCACTCACCACACCAACAGGTCAGTATAGTTTATTTATTCCAAATAAGCAATAAAGAAATGCAAACAAACAAAATGCAAACAAAAAAAAGCAAACAAACAAAAAAGATAATATGTAAAGAGGAACATCCTGCATATATGTGAAATGCACGCCACAGCTCGCTCTCTCGGTTCGTTAGCCGGACCTTTTACGGGTCCGAGTCCCGGGGATGCTGTGAGTCAGATGCAGATACAAAATTCAATATATAATAACAAATAATGAACAGTAAGGTCTCAGGATAGGCACGCATGTATGAAGAAAATACTAATTATTGAAGAGGCACGGCAAGTCTGTACGGATAGCGATATTTAAAACTTTGTGCTCTCTGCCTCCCTCGAATTAATGCATTTGGCGTGAAGATATGTATCTGTTAGGAAAGAATGATAGATAGAGGCGGTGATACAGAAGATAGTAGAGACGGTGCAGACGGTAGACGGCGTCAAGTTTACTTACAACAATCAAATCGGAGACGTCTCGAAGTCGAGACAATACTTCATTAGGATATGTTATAGATGAACATCACTTTGATGTGTTTAGAAGAGGCGATAGAAGGTTTACCGCTTAACAGGTTAACAGTTCACGCTTAGCCCCTGCCTACCGCTATGGGAAATAGGCGAAATAAAGTATATTATGCTCAAGTTTCATAGTGTTAATTTAGTGTAAAATATAAGCATGTATTCACAAAGCGTCATTATGTTTAACGACCGTAATATATGTAGGTCGTGTCATGACGTATTCTATTACATGGTTTTTTTATGTAGCTCTAGCGTATAATTCTCGCTACACAACTTCACGCCTGTACTTCAACGAGCAGGTAGGCAGAGGAGTGCAGTGCTCCCACATATGTAGTAGCAGTCATGTTATCCGTCCATATTGGGCATAGATCCGCACTCTGAGCCCCTACAAATTTCTACTAGAATGTATAAGTTCCAAAAACTCAATAGCATCCGATCCGGAATTGAAGGCCACGAACTCTCGGTGAGCCGCAATCACTCGACCGACGAGGCAGTGTAAGCACAATACTTGATATTAAATTCATTACAAACTGCACAAACACATACATAATACTCAATTAAATAAATTCAATTATTACTTAGGGACTGATGTAATTTTGTAATTACAGCACATCCAAATGCCGGCAAGTATTATTGACATTTACTGTTTTATTTATTGGTGCAGTCCACGCATTTAACTAAATTTTTATTAACTCAATTGATATTTAACAAGCCATTTGATAGTACGAATATTAGTTAATTTATAATAATTCAGTCATCCAGAAGCCGCCAGTTACAGACTACGTTCATTCATTCATTCAGTCTTTATTTATGTATATTACTATTAATATATATCGGAAATACAATGAAAATCTATTGGTTATAGGTACTCATTAGTCACTGTGCAAAAATAATATTAGTTAATATCACTTGGGCGATATAACGTGTGCATGTTATGAAATTGTAGAGTATACGTAACCTTTATCCTTATTGATAAATGGAGCGAAAATACAGACAGGGTCAGGTGGTTTTCTATTTATATCGCGCTCCAGTACAGAGGCTCAGATCTTTTGTGAGGTCTTCATCATTTTTTTACTTTATAACCGTGGCAGTAAGAGGTTTTTCCTGGTCCATCGGACGTATAACTGACTGGTGCAATGTGGGAGTACTACAATCCTCCAGCAGCCTCTCCGGGGAAATACTAAACGTAAATGTAACTTCACTCCCTTAATCTGTTGTACATTCCCACGTTTCGCCATTTACGTTTACATCTTACTATGGAATAAATGGTAAGCCTATTACCACGCATCGGGCCCAAATTCAGACCCCGAGCCAATACTACAAATCTCATAATAGAAAAATTCATTAGTACCCGACCCGACGATCGAACCCGGGATCTTTCGATCGGCAGTCACGCTTGTAGCCACTCGACCAACGAGGCACTCAAGTCATATGGATATCCATGTAAATATATAGAAATGAGTGTTTTTGAACATTTAATGTCACTCGCTATGCGATAGAAAACATTGCGAGGTAACTTTCACAGGTCAAAGTTCTCCACAGTGGTGATTTATCACCTCACAAAATTCATTCTGAGAGGAGACCGATGTCCAATAGCGGAATGTTAAAAGGGTTGCCGAAGAACAGGTACGAAAAAAATTTTTAACATTAGTTTTGAGGCTGAAAATAAAAACTCATTTTTCATGGAAAAGTCGGTCAATTAAAAAAATCGAAACCACCCTTCCACCCTCCCCAAGGGGATGGCCGCGTAATAAATTTCACTAATTATCACATGGTTCAACCCACATGACTTTCGAGAGAGCTCATTTTATTATATAGCAGTTTAGTTGCTATTTGTCCCTCTAATAATAATATTATTGACCGCTTCCATGGTTTAACACTTACAACAGATTGCTCATGAAGAGACTTAGGGTGCGACCCCCGAGTGGAGACAAGTATTACTGAAATTCCCAGCACTTTTATTATAGTATAGTATTCACAGTATTACAGATTTTGGATTTGTGCCCGGTGTAAGGCAATAGGTTCAACTGCCTATAACATGGGATGTATAATACAACATGGGCAAATTCGACGAGTACTTCACTCCTCCGCCTACCCAATCAGGGATGTACAGGCGCGATGTTAATTGATTTTGTTATGTTAATATTAAAAAAATAAATGTACTTTAAATACATAAACTGTTGATAAATAAACCAATGACAAATCAATTTAACACTGCCAGCACCTTCCACGAGAAATAAACAATATTTGTCGCTTAGCCAGGTGCAGTACGTGCCAACAATGCCAACTCTTGAACATGTATTTCCACGTGAAGGGAGTGGCAAGGTAGCAGGCAGGACTCGTATGTAGCCGTTGCCGCCCAAACACTAAGTAACATGAAGAGTGTAGTTTCAAACCGTTTCTATGTTTAGTCCACAGGTCGACTATCAGAGAATGCATTAGGATTTTATATCACTTTTGATACCAATAAATGTTTAAGGATGTAATAAAGAATAAACAAATAAGTGGCCAGTATTGTCGACATAGAACTGACAATTTCAGCTTATTTATCAATAATACTATTAGTTAGTATAGACAGGACGGTAGTTATCGGACAGTTAATGACATTAGTCCACTCCAGGCAGTATCTGTCCAACTAATTAAAGAATAAAATCCTTTGTTACCTAGTAGTTTTAAATTAATATTTGTACGACTGACTTACTGGTTAAGTATTTAGTTGATTCCGAAGGCCCAGGATCGGAAGGAGTGGCGCCGATTAGAGAAGGGCTATATCTAGCAGCGGACATATTAAGGCTGATAATAATAATTTAATGATTTTAACTTTTGAAACTCTGCCAACCCGCACTTGGTCAGCGTGGCAGACTATGGCCTTAACCCTCTCAATATGAGAGGAGACCCGTATTCCAG
>DWDT01001233.1:0-16575 GCA_018245595.1 Microceris scylla | reverse complement strand
GACGTATTTCTTGTATCGTACATATATAAGTTGATTTTATCAAAATTCAGTCCAAAAATATGAAAAATAATTAATTGCCGCAATTACACGCTCGATTATGATTACACGATATCATCTTTATTTCCTCCGGACGTATTCGCGAAAAATTCGTAGAAGGGATCCAGACAATTTGTTTATTATTCGTTCCCGAGGTAATACGAGACGAGTCCTCGGGGGTAAAATATAATGATGTATTGTTGATACATTGAATGTACACATGTATAGCGGTATACAACCAGAACGTGATTTCATTAAAGAGTTTTCATCCGCCATTTCCGCGGGGAAACAGAATTTTTCATAAATCCGACTCGACGGGGACATGCCCGCGCGGGATTACCGCATATTGGTATTCGCGTGGACATGTACGTGGAATTTTTTAAATTATTGAAAAGATGACCAAACCACAAATATGTAACATTTACAATTTTTAAAATTTCTTTAAATAATTATTTATATATTATATACCTGATCGGGATCCTTTTCATTACATGTGTGTGTGTACGTACATATAAAACAGCCATATTCTACTGCCACCGCTTGTAGTATGAATAATATGTATATACATATACTTAGAATTACCAGATCTCTCTGGGGAATTAAATAGGTCACATGTCACTCATCTGCGTTCAACGTCAATGCCGGCGCTAATTAAATCTGTATCTGGACCAGAGCTTAAAGCGACGCCAGCTGCGCGTTATAACGTACGTTATAAAAACATTCACACACATTGAAACACAACGGCATTGTTTTATCGTTATCGCGGTCATTATAAACGGCCCGCTAGATTCATTATATTGTTGCTAATTGCCATAATTTTCCATTTGTTTATATATCGCCTTAAGGACCATTTGCATTTGCCGATTCGGATCGGTTCGGTTCGGTCCGGGAAATTTGTAGTCGATGCAGTTACGTGCGGTCTGGAATATTCCGATATATCTACAAAATAATTGATACGATGATAAGATTGTTGTGAGTAGGAGCTGGTAATATTAGATAAATTAAAATATTTTGAATAATATGGTGGCTGAGTATCAATTTGTTCTGTCAGGTTTATGATCAGCCTGCCACTGAATCTGTTTTCGTTTATTACCTTAGCTAATAATTGGCCTATGAACGATCTCATGAACGTCACTTTAAGTTGATTAACACACAAAAAAAAATAGCAATATACACATTGCACCAGAACATTGGTATGGTATATTGAAGTGGATTGAGTCACTTCGCCCACGCTGCACACGAATGTTACTGCTAGATCTAAATGCTCCAAGAAAATGCTGGTCATCTGATGACAGCCAAGGACGGTTTAGCGCGATACGTGGTCACGCATGCCCGAAGACGGATTAACATAGTTGGCACGACTGTAGCACTCTGCGCCAGGCTTTCTAACAAGTGTGGAATATTGTGGGGTCTATGCGCATGTTTAGTCTAAGACGTAGATGCATTTGTATTCTCTTCTGGTCCTCTACTGTATATCTGCTACGCTAGTATATTACAAAATATTGTCCAAATTGGAACTGATACGACAGTTAATAATAAAGTTTTCACATTTAAAGCAATTATGATCATTTTTATTCGAAGTACCTATTGAAAAAATGATCAAATGAGGATGATCTTTGTTTACGTTACAGTTGAAATATCTCCTAGTGGTATATCAAGATAGCTGATACAAAAAGTGTATAAATACATCATACATGTAGATCATTGGACCAGTTCAGGTCATTATGCATGATCAACGCAGTATCGGAACAAATACTCAATGTACAGGATTATCCCATTATATGAAACAGAGAGCTTAACGTATTCTCACTGAACTTAAGCAACAGTGCGCATTGACCTTCATACTGTATTGTTCAGTTCGTACAAAATAATTTATTTAGTGACATTGATAAATTTATCCACACTTTACCCATGTGTAGAAGAGTTTTATTGGCTACATTTTTGAAAACTATATTTTCAAAGTTTAAGTAGGACTTGTATAAAGGAATCTATGCTAGTATTGTAACCTAATTCTCATAGTAGTTGTTATTATTAGTAAGTAAAAATTATTAGTAGTGGCTCGAAGTCTGGATTTGTGCCCGGTGTGTGGCAATAGGCTCACCGCCTATTCCATAGGACGTAAACGCCTAGCGTAAAGCTTCGGGGATAACGGGGATACAATCATTAAAAAAATAGAACATCGATACGAGCACAGATATAAAAAATTAAATCCTTTAAGCAAGCCAACACTGGTTTTATATTATACATGACCTATTCTTAACATATCCAGTCTAGTCATGAAAGTTTTTGGGAGGATCGTCGAAAATTCCAGAAACGGTCATGTTGATGGAAATGGAATAAAAAAGAGATCATAATGGAAATGAACTCGTATTTATAACGTAAGTTCCATTTCCCACATCAATGTTCCGCAACATACACATGTCCGTTCCAAGGAGCGGCACATCAAAAGGCATCATATCTGTTCGTAACACATGCGACTTGTGTGCTCGTGTTACACTTTGATACAAGTTTGAGCAGCGATAGCTTAGTGCTTTACGTTTCAGGTTTCCACTCCAGTGGTCTCGGATTCAAATCAGCGAACACATTTCCAAATTTATAGCTAGGTCGGTTTTAACATTAAATGTTACTTCGAAGGAAAATGTTTACAATAGTTTACCGGTTAATTTACTGATCCGCATTTATTTATGTTATTGTCTTAAATGCTTCGAGTATTTAAGACAATAACATAAATAAATGACGATTATGATGTTCTATGGTGTTATATGTATATGATGGTTATGATAGTTAAAACCGCTAATTCACCATACTGGTCAAGTTGTGTCGGCAAACTTCACACGCCTTAGAGAACATTATAAATAATTCTGAGGAGTAAAGGTTTTCTTCACGACGTTTTCATTCACCGTTTATCCCTCACTTTTTTATAAAGAGGTAACCAAGGACGGGCGGATCAAAGGTCGGGTTTGTAAATATTTGATATTCAGCACACTCTGTCTAACCTGTGCCTAATCGATGTGGCGCGATGTCAATATAATAATAATAAAACAATAATCGACCCATTATAGTTCCACTGTTGGAATATGAGTCGTCTCACATATTGAGAGGGTTAAGGGGTTACGTCTAAGGAGGGTCACGTCTGTCATGCTGGCCAAGTGCGTGTTGGCAGACTTCACACACCTTAGAATTTTTTTTTTATAAATTCTAATATTTGTAGGATTCCTCACGATGTTTTCCTTCACCGTTACCAAGTGATATTTAAGTTTAAAACGCACTTTTGTAAAGAGGTGCGCGCCATGGATTTGAACCCAGCAACCCCGGAGTGAGGATTTGGATTCTTATTCACGGCTATCACTGCTGATCATAGAATAATAATAATCTGATGTTAATAATAGTAATAATTGTATATAAACCTATCTTTTCCCGTCTATGGACTGTTTTTGCTACATTTATCAACGCAAAATATACACGAGTACTGTATATTATATACAGACAGGTTTAACATAAAAAATGATGATCATTTCTCAACTGTCCAAGGTTTCCTTTAACTGTACATCCAGTACAGATAAATATCACGTTCCTCGTTGACTCAAGACTTCATCTGTATTTAAAGTCTGTGGAAACGGTTTAACTATGAGAACCGTATTTGACAATACTAATCATAGACATTACCCCCGGTTTGAGTATTAATGGGTTGAGGTTTTTAAAAATTTATGATTTTGAAATGAATTTAGGCATTAGCGCTACCAATCACTAGAGATGCATGGTGTTAATTTTTAGGAATATAAATACACAATATATAAACAAAGAATCCTAATGAAAAAATGGTGACAGAGGATTGGATGTATGTGTATGAAACATTATTTCATTTTATGATCTCACCCGCTCTTGGGACATCTGCTAGAAATATATTATTCCTAAGGCCAGAGATGGTTCCCTTTAGCATTGATTACGTTACTGCGCATGGACAAATAAATACTTTTATTAGTATGTACGCGACTGTTTTTGGTGGAAAAACAATTTTATGCTAAATAGGTATTTGTGCGACAATGTTTAGTGGAAGAACAATTCTTTGGTCAATATTTATGTGACTGTGTTTAGGGGAAGAACAATATCGCGTGAGCACAGAACATCTATAGCGCCGAACATAATATTTGAGTCGTTCACGAATATATGCATTGCAAAATTAAAGCCTTATTAAAGTGCAATGTAATTTACCCGGGCATCAGCTGTTTACCAGCCAAGCAACGGTAAATATCGTCGGGTGCTGCACACCTGCGCTTATGCAAGAATAATATTTGCTTGGAAAATTGGCAATCGAGAACCTCGAACACGAAACGTATTAATATAATGGGAAAAATAAGTCCGGTGCTACTTACCTGAGTCGCGTTACTAGTGTGTTAACGTACGCTAAACGGAAAAGGGGCTTTAGTAAGCAAAATTAATAGTAATTGGTAATTGCTTGCTAACGCCCCTTCCGACCGTAATTATTATTTTAGATGTTTTTTTACTAATTTGTAATCAGCAGGTTCATACTAGCTAACTAAATCTGCAACTCTGGGAGGCTATAATATTTGCAGTAAGGTTACATAGTAAATATCTCAGTCAGTGGCTGGAGAAACATTTTAGAATGGATTTAACGAATTGCAGCGTGAAATCTTTGATATAGAAGTTTCCTATTTATCTACAGAAATATTTGGTACAGCGTAATATATTCCTGAATCCCTATTATTATTGTTATTGTCCTTACGAGGATGATTATTTGTCAGTAAGTAAGAAACCAATTCCAAAAACTTGCAATGGGATTACAGCAAAAGGGACGCAAGATATTTGTTTATTGGCTATTTATTAAAACAAAGCAGAATATGAAATACGGTATTTCATAGTGAATAAAATAAACATAGCAAAAGCTCGAGAGGAATTGCAAAAATATAAAGGCACTGATAAAATCGCAAAAAACATGTTTGAATATTAAAAATGATGTCCATTTATCAGCTGTCCCGAGTTTCCTGCAAGTCTACACAGCGATAAGATACGATCTAGTTCCACGACTCAGTTCTGTATTTATTTTTGATGCCCACCTATCTGTTGGGGGGTTTATAAAAGTAACTTATCTTATCCGGTAATTTAATATACTATGAAGTATTATATATGATCTTTATTCATGGACTCCTGTTACAGGTACGTAGTCCACATTTAAAAGGTCTACTGCTGAATATGGATCTCTAGTAGTTAAAACTACTAATTTTTCTCAGCCAAACGTGGCAGTTTTTTTCGTTGCTTTTTTTATAACTTAATAAGACTCAAGCGTAGCAGTTTCTGGCTGTTTTCTGCAAGGTATTGTGCCTAATATTTACTTTGCGTATTTTCGTGGAGAAAGCGAAATAAAATATTTGGTGCTTTTACCATTGTATTTTTGTATACGACATTCAATTCGCCCGAATCCTTTACAAAAAATAAACTGGTCGACAACTGGTCAACGACGTGATAAATCTTGGCGAATAGCTCGACCTACGGCCCAACATCGCACGAGGCAAATGGTCAATGCCCATTCAGAGCCGAACCCAACATACCGAATCGTTCCATTGGGCCTGCCGTATAAATCGCTTCTGCTGAGTGAAACATTTCTGATCACGTGCGCTGCGGACTTTCAATCTTTCGTTTCTTCGATTTTCTCTGTTTTAAAATCAATGTTAGTAAGATTTTCATTAATGAAACTAAATAACCTAATTAGGCGTGTGAGCGCCCTGACATGACACTTAACTGTCTTTATCATGAATATGTTCACTGTGCCCATCCTATTATTTAAGTAAATAAAACAATTCAAAAATTATTTTTGTTATCGAAGTAATTGAAATGGAAATTAATATTGTTGTTAAAGCTATAAGGTAGAGTAAATGATATTAAATATTAAAATGCATATTTTTATTAATAGTTACGCATCGGGGTTTGATCCCAGGACCCCTGGAGAGAGAGGCTGAATTTTAAAGTTCTACATTATCACTGCTTACAAGATATTCTTATACTGTTTATTAGACTACTTATATCGATACACCCAACCATCTGTGTGTTCATACTTCTACACGTTCTTCTGTTACCAATACAATCCAGTTAGATAAAAGAACTTTTAGAAGTATCATAATTTATTATATACCTATATAACAACCATTCAATTTATAGATATAAAGGATTAAAATTTCTTTTTGCCCCTTTCGTCTGATAACTAGTTTTATTTATTCGTAACAGCCTTTTTTTCTAAAACAACCTCTTTATTCTATTCAAATCCTTAATAAGAAATAAACATGACCGCAGTTGATCAACCATACGACGATCTCGTGAATAGTTCGCCGGGAATCGCATGAACCGAATAGTCAATGCCCATTCATTGCTAGTATTCAAGAGCGGATCTCTCGCAGCGAATCTTTCCATCGGATCTGTTCAATAAATCGCTCCTTCTAGCTAAATAATTGTTAGTACACTCGGAACTATTGGTTCAATGTATAAAATATTTATATCTTTATGTGATTCCTTAGATTCGTTATAGTTAGACTAACGTTATTTTTGCGATCTTTTAGGTAAATCATAGGCATTTGGCTATACATTTTCTTTACAGCATATATAGTTTTCCTCAAATTTTCGATTTATAATGTTATATTTAGTTTTCAACTAAACTTCTTTTTGATACTACTATGCTGCTATTATATTACCACGCATTTGATAAATGGTACATTCGTCATCTTCAAAACCAAACTTAAGTCACGCTGTTAAACAATACAGTCCCAAAATACCTTATTTGTTCAGTCTTCATCAGAGGTCGCGCGGCTTTGTATCCGTGTTTCTTATTTGTATGCAGTAAAACAGGATCCGTTTAGCGAAGTTTTTCTCGAGCTCAGCAAAGCTTTGCAAGTTCCAAAGTTTAATTACTTGAGTTTCGAGTTAGTTGACACCGCCACGCGATACTTTGTGATAGTTTGTATTATTTTGCGCCGTGTAACTTTGTAGCGTGGTGTACGCTTTCGATACTATCGTTGGCTACATAAATTAACTAATTTATTACATGTTCTAATGTAAATTTTCGATTCCCGCGAGGTTTTGGGAAACATTTCTTACATAAACTTGTGCCAGTCGGAATTTTATCTCTTTCACAGCAAAACTTCTGAAAATTCTAATTACTTTTAACCATGTATAGATTAAACGTAAGTCAAGTAGCATGAAACATTTGAAGCGTGATTTAAATGAAAAAAACTGTTATTGACAGGTCTTTAGTTCTGTAGTAATCGAATTGGCTGTTGTATTATAACAGAAATAGGAAACAAGGCTTATAAAAGTCATCCGAAATCTACTGAATATTAGTTTCAGATCCGTGGCAATTTTTTCCGATCGAGCTGCAACATTTTATGTCTTAGTAAGCCTGTTCTATTTCCATTGAAAACGTTATACAATTATGCGAGACCTGGTATTAATTTATGGGTATAAATGTGCAGCAGTTATATTTTTTCTGTTTCCCTTAAATAAAGGTCTTTATGCCTTGGAAAATTACGGGACTCATATGTATAATCAATTTCTATTATTTTATTTCATTTTGCTTAAATGTACAGAAAAATGTGTAGTCTATGGGGCGTTGGCGCCATTGAGCCTATTTTTATTCTGTAGTCGTTCCTCACGAATTTATAGCTCTCTTTTCATTAACACAAGTGGTTCTGACAAACGTTTGGGGTTGGCCTTTTGTTTGTCTGTGTGTATCAACTTTCACTTTGGGTGTTCGCGTAAGATATATGAGAAAATAATGTCTGTAAAGACCCTTGATTGCCCGCTGGTCTCTTTATGGGATTGATCAAAATAAGTAAAATATAGTAAGATCGTTACTAGTGATTTGTGGCTTCTTTATTGGAACACTTCTATTGTCTTATGAAGTTGCAGAGGGTATTACAGACTGATATATGTAGTCGTTTCTGCTAAAGACCCAATAAGCCATGTTTCCAAAGAGATTTCTATTTTTGCCACCACAGATTTCTATTTTCTATTTTTGCCACCACCCTTTTGACAATAAAAATAATAGTATCGTATAAAAAATGTGTCTTAAAATGTAACCTATCATATTTTCTCTGATGGGAATGGGATTTGGATACAGCTTACTCAAATATTCTGGTCTGAAAGTTTTTACTTGGTCTGTTGAAACTGTTGAGAAACTGGTTAAATGGAAATTTTACAAACTTATACGCTTCAGAGGAATTTATAAAAATATCATAAGCGTGCAGGTTCCTTCATACTGTTTCGTAGCTAATGATAAAATTATCCAAAAAAATACACAAAACTATGGGTGTCGTGTTTTTCTTCAATCACCGATACAGTATGTGAACTAGTTCTACGCCAATAGAGTACTATTAATTCAAGTATATTTTCGTATCCTGCACCCTGTTTAGATCTTCACTTAAACGGGAATATCGCTTTAGTCTCTCCAGTTTGAGTGAGACAACTAATTAAAATTCAGCAAGTTGCAGCATTCTGTTCGTTGGAGCGTTACTTTCGGTCTCGCCAACGATTAAACGAATTAAATCTTAGCTCCCAGTTTTCATTGACAAATCTGAATTGGTTAGTCAAGTTTGTACCTCGCCTTTCGACAAACTTTTCAAGTAAACTTAGTTTCCCAGCTCGACGACATTCATATTCAAATTCTGAACATTGCTGTTTCTTCTTTTGTTATAGTTTACTGGGGGATAGTCGCGCTGATTCAGCATTTTACCGGTGTGCTGAGGGTTTTTGACTAGGAGTTTTTATGATAATACGTTTTTGTGATAATCGTTGTCTCAGTTGCCGCTCATCAAATATAATTTTATCTGAAGTGATAGAAATAGAACAATGTGAAAAAAGGTATATAAAGATATCGTTATTTGCCAGTAAAGTTCGAGGTAAACTATGTAAGCGACTACCATTTACTCAGTCTGAGTGTGTTATCTGATTAACTTTTGTTAATAAATATAAAAGGGTAAAAGTCTTTTAATATTGTCCAGTCCGGATTGAATTAAAACAGACTAAGTAAGTCACAATAAAGTTAAGGAACCACACCATTAAGTATTAAAGGGCTCGATAAGATCTGTGCCGAATCTGAGGCACCGGTCGCTCTAAGCAAAACATTTTCACTTCATTAACTTAAGTACTCTCAAGTATTCACGAGGGTCTGGCATTGATTCCGATCGCATTGTGCGAAGGCCTGATTTACAGTACATTACATTTGTTTGGATTTTATCCAGAAATCTTCCTGTATGGAATGATTATTGATTTATGTACAGATATACATATGTATATGTTTTACGTAAATAAGACTACTATAAAGTGGGCAGAGTCACAGATACAATAAATATCAATCATATATAGATACGTATTTAACACGAATTTCATGTCAGTGAGTTATAAAACTTCGTTTGAAAATTCTTGCTTCACTTTGCGGTGTAATGATTGAATGAAGACTAGGCTGTATGCTGAAAGTTTTTCAATTTGAGCGACGCTGGACGTTAAGTTTTAATTGGTTGGGAGGCCTGTCAATCCGGCGCCAACCGTGGGAACTTTGAGAATCGCTTTTTTATTGATATTTTCCGCCTTAGTTCCTAATGCTCTGTTACAAGTTTGGAAGAAAAATGTTCCTCATAATTTCAGGGGTATATTCGCAAGCTCGTGAATTACAAAGAACTTTGTTTTATTGCAACTGTTTCTTGAATTCGTAAAAGTATCAAATGGGTGTCACTTAAGATGTAAACAATCTCAGATGAACTTAAAATTCTAATTGATTATTTGTTTATTGCGATATTACATTATAGACTCATATATAATGTTGACGTACCATTTATTATTTTTTGTTAACCTTTTCCACCCAGTTCGCTGTTTTAACATCAATGGCTTAAAAACAAATTCAATGACAACATTTTTGCCCTCTTATTTTGCTAAATCGTGGAAGCGTACCTCCTACACTCTGCCTTCTCCTTTGAGTAAGTTCAGGGCGTATTTTGACGTTTTGTTTATTTACATGTATTTTTATTCAAACTTAAATATTTACCGTCCCTAATAAAACACATCATTTAAGAACCTCGATTTATTACAACAATTTTACATTGCTATTGAAATTTGCATTTACAAAAACGAGTATAAATTCCGAAATTTTCTTTACATCTGATTTTTTTAACAACATTATATACATATGTTGGCGATTGCACAGTTCTTGTACAATGTCTATACTATTCAACCCCGAGTGTTTCCATCTCTTTAGAACTGTGTTGGAAAACGTCTCGCAATAGTGCCCCTTGAAGCTACGCAATTTTCAAGCGCTTTAATTCAGCGCCCCAAATAGCTGCAGCGGTTGACGTCCGCTACTAAACCTTTGACATAGTTTTGCCGTTTTCCGTCACCTTCAACATTCAATGGATAGTGGAAAACCATGTGGAAAATAGCTTCGCTATGCAAGAAAAGTTTAATTTTTGGGTTTCTGTATGGTTTTAGTTATTAAAAGACCAGTACACGATAAACCATATTGTTTTGAGATGTTACGTTTTATAATTAATCATATCTCGCGTTATAATTAACATTGTGTCTGTCTTTATATCTATCCGATATCTATCAATGTATTGATCAACATCATTTCTGTCTGTCTGTATATAATAATTCGTTATATCTGCTTACAATATCAAATCTTAACTCATATTAGGCAGATTCACTACGAAAATGTCTATTCGATTCCACGAAGGAAGGAGAAACTCAAATAGCAGATTCAATTATAACAACTATAGCGGTTAGCGAAGATGGTTATAATGTATTCTTGACAGTTCTCGATATGCCTGCCTGACGATAGGTCTTGGTGACTCGTTCCACAACAGACGATAAACGATAAGCGTCGTAACTTTTAATATAAATTAATAGAAACATATCACCAAAATAAAGGAGAACATTAACTAATTAATTAATCACGTATTTAATCGTATATTTTTATAATATATCCAGTAAAATTGAAAATGAAAAAAAATATGCTTGTGTGGCGCATTGCGAAAAAGTGATAATCTGTCAAAAATGTATCATTTTCAGAAAGAAGTTCGAATAACGTGGCACTTTCATTTGTATAAAGTTAAGTGTATCTAAGACTAAATATAACTCGATATAATGGTAAGCTTATCCTTATAATTCAGCGATATATTGCTGCTAGTGTTTTGAGAACCATGCCTCACAAGGACATTTTAGATAAAGTTTTTTTTATAAATATTGTTTGATTTTTAAATATTATTATTATTATTTCTAAAATTTCTCATATTTAGTGTATTGAAATATTAATAAAGAATCCAGTTATTATGGCACAAACGGTAAAGGAAAAGGTCTCGAGGCAATTATATTCTAGAATGTTCCGGCTCCAAAGCCTGTAAAGTATTCGCTGTTACTTAACCTTTCTTATACTGGGAGACGACACGCGCCCAAGAGTGGAACTACAAAAGGATCGATGACGAGTGCATGTGGGCGTCTGAAAGGAAGTGAACCTGGGTTGTATTTCAGCTATTTAAATATCGAAATATATTTTTAACATTATAACAAACAGTCATCTAATTCTAAACCAGGTAGAATCTACACAGGCCGATAGATAACATATATACATATATATGTCCATATATGATGTAGAATTTTACATTCAAATTCATAATTATTTTGTAAAGTATTTGGTACTTATCAGAAAAATATATGCCTCTGGGGAAATCGTACCAACAATTACCAGTTTCGCAGCTAGGCTCTCCGATCGCTCTGCTGAGGGACTATTAATCCGCAAGGATAAATTACTACCAGTGCGTTCTCTATAAACACTTACAATTTCATTATTAGTTCTCTTATAATTTAATCGCTTATCGTTTCCAGCTCGTGATCAGACAACAATATGCAAGTTAGTTATACATTAGTCCTGTTCTAATTTTAGTTATCGAATGGGAAGTTCGACGCGGAAGCCGGCGCATGGATTAGCATAACACGTGATCAGCTTTAATGAATGTATGTATGCATTATTGATCTATCTCCGTGCGTTCGTTGTTCTGATCTGCTTGCAAATCGACGTTGGCCCAACGGTCAGATTAGGCAACGCTGGTCAACTAACTTATGTGTGACCGTTGGTCAGCTAATTAGAAACAGTACCTAATGTTAGAAGCTCGCATTGTGTAGTTTAGATAACCACACACATATACATATATTTACATATGGATTTTTATGGCTGGTCAGTAATAAATCTGAGAAAAAATCGGTTAACTTTCTTCAGTTATCATCAGTCTATAGCTAGACATTGTCTACTTCTTATAAATTTATGTCAAGCTACTTAAATTAGCTCATGAAATATTGACAAAGAATTTCAGGAAACGATATTAAGGCTTATTTGTTTCAATTATTTAAAGATAAATGTCCCGCCTCACAGTAAGAACAAGACGTCTTTATCTCAACGCACGATCAAATATTTTAAACTGTAGCACTCTCTCACCAGTTTATATATGCGGGGCGTTCCTCCCAAACCCGTCAGGAATATTTAACAAAAGTCAACATAAAGTTAACGTTTCTCAAAGACACTTCGGTTTATTGTTATCCACTTGGTACACCTAGTCACGTTCCAGCAACAAATTAACTTAGACCCGCTACTGAGTAGTGAGTTAAAAAACGGCATTAAACAGTCTGTTTTGGTCTAGACTTTCAAATGAGACGTGGTAAGCGTCTGTAATTAATTTTAACTTGCTTTGAAGGATTGTTCAATGTAAGAGCTGTATAGGCTTTTCGTAGGTATACGTGTGTTCCGTATTATTACGCATCTGGGTCTTCATCAGGCGGAGTCGCAGCCAGACTTTAGTCTATTTGAAAAAAAAAATAGAAGGTTAAAAGTCACATACAGATCTTTTTTGTCATGAACTGACAAAATTTTACTGGTGTGCATGGTACTCGAATGTAGTTTTTAAAAACAGACATTATTTAAACGCTGATTGTAATAATTCTATGGAGTTTTAACATTATTATCCGTTTATTAAGTTATAACATTAAGTAGCAATGGTTATTATGAAATCAAAGTTGTTACGCGGCCAGAACGGCGAGCGAACACTTCTTAGTGTTGCGTAACAAAATATTTTTTTCACAATTACATCATAATAATATCAGTCATAATATTTTATATCGTTCTACAAGACCATAGAATTAGTAACTAATAGACATGGCAGACGAGTTCTAGAATGGACTCCGCGAACTAGCCGGCGTGCTGTGGTGTATTTCGCGTCGCGTTCGACCGCTGTTGTTATGACGGCGGGTGGTAGCCGCTGGATGAAGTCTGCGGAATATCAAGTATTGTGGCACACCTCGGAAAAGGCTTATGTCTAGCAGTGGAACGGTATAGGCTGACATGATGATGATGATTGGACAATGCTTGGTAAATATTATTAGTCGCAATTTTTTTTAATTTTCCAACTGTTGATCACGAGTCATTTGAGTTGGAAACAGGTGGTTGCTACAGCCTAACAATGTCTGGTTCAAGTATTAGAAAATTGGAGTTATATAATCAACCATAGATTTCTGCCAAACTCTTAATTGGAATATAAGAATGCATTCTTAATATATTAATAGACTAAAACATATCAGAAAATTACACATCGTTTACGTAACGTAATATAGTCAATTATTTAAGTTATTACTAGATATTAAGAACCTGTCATCAATGAAAACTAAATATGCAATAGATTTGCTTCCATCAGTGCGCCGTATTCAGACTTGCGTAAGCCTCCACTTGCGAAAGTACCATGACATTTCTATTTGTTACAAGTTCTGTTACAGTCAAACTTTCTAAGGTTTCGTACAAATTAGCTCCTTTTAAGAGTTTGGATTCGTGTCGCTTGCTTGAAAGGTTTTGAAAAATATTTATTTTCTTAGATGTGACACTAAACGGTGGAGACAGAATTTCTTTTTCATGTATTTTTATACAAAAGTTTTGTTTTTAGAAACGGAAAATAACTGAGTTTTAAGGCGCTTTTTCTGGTCAACCTGTATTAATATTAATATGATATACACAAATGTAAACAGATTTACGGAGAATTGGCTGTTGTGGCACACCTTGCGAAAGGCTTATGTACAGTAGTACGACGGTAAAAGCTGATGGGATAATGATAATAATGATATATGTAACATAACAACGCGCCTTTATTTCGACGGAGGGGTTGACACAAAGAGTGTAGTACACTCCCACAATTCACCATTTGTGTCATAAGTCCTACTATGGAATCGAGGTAAGCCTATAAATATACATATCTCCCAGTTAAAGATTCACGTTAATATTGTCTCTCTAGAAAACTAGTCTTAATGTACCTTATTGTGTTACAGAATAGTCTCTCTGCCACAGCTATCCAGATAACTATGGAGTGAAGTTAATGAAAAAGGATCTGGTATTTGTCCTAAATTAGTCAAACTATTTCGATAATCCCGGCGTTTGTGATACAAACACCTTAGTTATCAATATATGTTCGTATTTTGAACCTTGTTACTATGATCGTAAAGACTAAGAGCTAATGAGCTTAGTAATGTATAATGTCTACGGAATGTTCCCACAAACAATAGATTACCGGAACCGTAAGCATAGGCTATAAATAAACGGTTTACTTAGACCACAGATCACATAGTACCATAGACATGGCTTAGGCCGTGTGAACCATAATAAATTCCTTACTTCATTGGTAATTCTCTTAATAAACATTTCGTGAGTATTTATATTTACATATATTATTAATTTATGTAGCTCCCCTTTGTTTATGTACAATAGTTTCAACTAGTTTCGGATCTTTTCGAGGTCGGTTTTTATGAAAAAGATGTTCTGATCACATAATTAATATAATTGGTAGTAAATGCGTGTAAATTAAGCCTTCATCTGTTGTGGCTTAAATCATTAAACTATGCATGTGAATACATAAAAATATTGGCGATGAATAAGGAAATAAGAATAATATGTAACAGTTTTATATTTCATCTCCGTTAATCAGCCAAGCTATGTTATTTGCTGCAGTTGTAAGAATTAATGTAATAAAGATGTTTAAACGATGTGCGTGGCTCATTTAACAACTACCGGAAGAAATAAAAATGCCTGCGAGACCGTTTAGAAACTCTTACGTGCCATGTCTATACGTTATCTGCTCTGTGGATACAGTTTGTAATTCGTTCGAAATGCCTTTGATTGAAGTCGGAAAATAATTAAAGAATAGTTTCAAAGCCTTTCATCTTTGGTATGAACAAACATGGAAGACTGTTAGTGTAAGGAGTGAAGTTTTTGGGTAACATAAATTAACGTGGGGCATGATGTATTTCCGAATTTTTCAAATACCGTCATATTGTAACACTGACAGTGAACAGGATTTTTGATGTAGCTGTTAATTGAAAGAATTAAGACACTGATATTTTTGTGCTGAGAAAATAACTATTGGTTAAAAACTTAAAAAAGCGAATGTCTTGTGATCCATCGCAATAATTTTCTATCCTAATATATTACCATCCTTAATCGCATCTCGAGACTCATTCATTGAAACTTCCCTCGCTCTAATTATATCTTCTCAGCTCGAAGCAAACAATGTTGCTCCTCGGAAATAGGATTTTAAGTACTCTCGGGCTTATTACTTAAATGTTCAATTTGTTCAACTGTGAAAACAGCTTCGGCGGACTCGTTTCGAGGATCGAATAGGTTCTACATTTTTGTGATAGTCCTATCCACTGCGTCCAAAGTTTCGAAAGTTGGCCAAGTTAATAGTTTGAGTGGTTCATTATTGGATTAACTGCTAACATTGCAGTGGGAACTTACAAAAGTTTATCGCGGAAACTCTGAACTGAATAAAGAATTGAGTGAACTTATAGTCAGTATAACATAACTTGTCATAGATTTAAGACGGAGTCTAGAATTTTCCTTAGTTTCACAACGTCTTCCGGACTGCTTTAGAACTGGAGCTAATTCTAAGATTTCTAAGTCTTAAGACGAAATTTGAATTTGCACTAAAATTTTAAACTTGGATATTATTATTACTATTATTATTCTGCACTTCATTTCTTGACATTTACAATATTTGCTCTTGTGGTCCTGTAATAACTGCTATCCATTGAATTTCTAGTTCATTCATTTAATAATTGGTTTAATAAGTCATTATTGAATTAATTACTCACGTGGTTCGGAGACTTCAAAGTTCATTTTCCAGAAATCTCTGCTGATGTAAAAACTAAAGTTGAATATATGTGAGTCTACATAACTTCTCCGTTGTACAAAATGAAGCCAAGAATGTTGATGAGATAAACCGTGATCCCAAGCTGCGTGCAGCATCTGTAGCGTCTAGACTGTTAATGTAATCATGTATCCACTGTACGTACATACTATTTATGTAATTCCTTATAATCACCAAAGATCTAAATAAAAGACATGAAATAAGCGTTGGAGTAGATTAAATTAAATTTAAGCCGAGATCAGGCGTTGGTCGTAAAATGTCGGGATACAAAGATAAAATAAAGACCGAAGCTTTGTAATGGATGTGAATC